>VDFB02168167.1:0-14457 GCA_007258455.2 Sequoia sempervirens
CTTTGAATTATACTAAGTCCCAACACTTAGTCATTTTCTTGCAACTTTTTCTCCTTCGAGATTGAAACTCATCTTCCTCGTGCTTCCACTTCAAGTCATCACACTAAGTCATCATCGTTTGGCCTCGACGTTCCTCTTGCAAAACAAGCAAGGAGAAGGGGATCAGATCATTTCATAATATAAATTCAACTTACTCACCTGATTGTAGCACTTTGATCTTCAAGGGCTCATCGTTTTCACTAGCCAACTTTTGCTTTCTTCATGATTCCTCATGCCTTAGCCAAATTTTGATCCATCTTCTTCAAAGGCGTATCATCCCTTTGACAGTATCAACTTCAACTGCATCTTCAAGAAATTCATTTCACCTACTGGAGCTCTGACAACCTTGGTTTTATTCACCTCTGGCTCAAGGAAACTATCTTCACGAAGGATTTAAGCAAATTCACCTAGGCAGTTTCTTTCAAATTCGTCGGCTGGAGGATTTTACCTTGAGAACACATTTTCTTCACATTTGCCTTAGAAAATTTTCACATCTCCCTTAGGAAATTCATCAACCTGGCGCTCATCAAAAATATCCATCCTGAAGGCCGCAGCGAAGCATGGAAGGCCTTAAAATCAACTCCTCATCGACAATCTTCGATACCCAGAAGAAAATTTTCTCCAGAATGCGTCGAATTCATGGGTGCACGACGAACGGGTTCATTTAATTCTCTTGAATTTTGAACCTTAGAAAATTATTTCCCATTGAAATTTAAATCCTTTCTTCACATCTGTGAAGATTTCTTGTCGCTCTGACTTGAGAAATTTTTACCCATCCAGTGGAGCTGGCATTCACTGACTTTACCTCAGGCGACTCATCTGTGCTTCAAGAAAAATTCCATCACCTCTCCAGACTTAAGCATTTTTCTAAGGGAGAAAAATATTTTGTGCCTTAGAAATTTTTGAATCACTTCGAAAATTTTGCCTTAGAAAATTTTATATCCAACTCGACCAATTTTGCCTGTGAAAATATCAACTTCGCTTAGAAATTTTTTTATAGAGGTGCCTGGCATATTTTGCTTTTCTAGCCACCGTTTTGTATTTTGTTCCATACTTACAAGGCAATTTCATCCAACGCCTTAGAGATATTTCATCACTTCAACTTATACTTCACTTCATACTTAAGGCGCATAGCACACTGAGAAAAGAAAAACACGCCTTAGCAATTTATTTCCACCCCTTTGGCAATATTTTCTAACACCTATACCACTCACCACCCCTGGCGCCTAGCACTTGATGGAGGAAAATTTAAAAAATAACGCCCAATATCTTGTTCTTACCCTTCACACGCCTTAGCAAATTTGTTTTTACTTCACACCTTATGACTCCCACCACCCTGGCGCATGTAGCACACTTGAAAGGAAAATTCAAATTCATGCCTAGCATTCATCAAGCTTTCACCACGCCTAGAAGAGAATTTTCGCCCACCTTTACCTTATTTACTACCTTTATTTACCTTTCACATTTCAACTTTGGGCGCATTTGAGGCATAGAGGAGGATGGGCGCATTTTGCATGTGCTGGAGGATGAGACTTCTTCCAACGCCTTTGACTCTTTGACCAGCTTCTACACTTGGGCGGATTTGCATTATGAAGTGGATTTTAAAACTTGCCTTTCAACTCATTTGGAATATTCCCTCCTTGCATGCATACGTTTTGTCTCTTTGCATGCCATTGGTTTTGTCTTCACATGCATGCACTTGGGCGCATTTGAGCATGCAAGGAGGATGGAAATCTTTGACCCTCTTTGACTTCTTCTAAACTTGGCGCATTTCCACCTAGGAGGAAGATGGGCGCATTTAGAGGGGTGAGGAGGATATCCGACACTTAGAAATTTTTTTAACTTCTATCAATTTCCCTTGGGCGCATTTTACTAGTGGAGGAGGATAACTTTCTAACGCCTTTCCTTGTGACTTTTCAGCTTCTCATTTTGTCCTCACATGGCATGAATTGGGCGCATTTTGCACCTCCTGCAGGATGAAAACATTGACTTCCTTTGACCATTTCTATCTTAGGCGCATTTCTTGCCTTGAGGAGGATAAAACTTCATGCCTTAGTTAATTTTTTTTTTTTGAATGCTCAGTCTTGAGAAGAGGGCGCATTTTGGCCTTGCTGGTGGATGAGATTCATTGACCACTTTGACTTTTTCTCTCCTTGGGCGCATTTTGCCAGTGGAGGTGGATATTCATTTGCCTTAGAAACTTTTTCAACCTCCCTGAGCTCTCTTCAAGTTGGGCGCATTTTGCCCCTGCTGCAGGATGAATTCCAACGCTTAGAAAATTTTCAAGCATTATGTCTGTTGAAGAAGGCGCATTTTACTATGTGTGAAGGATGAGCATCTTGACTTAGCTATTTTTCCTCGTCCTTGCCAGTTCCTGCACGCCTTACTATTTATAGTAAGCTCCTCAATTTTCACACTTCTGAGGCTCAGATTGCTTTGAAATTTTAAACACTGGATCTTCGTGACTCCATTACCTTGTTGACACTGCCATTCTGAGCAAGCCTCCCATTTTTAGCCTGTTTCTGAAGGTGGCTTACTATAAATAGTAAGCTCATGTTTCTGATAGCTCCCAAGCTCCGATCGAGTTGAAATTTTAATGAGGCGCTCCTCACCACGTGACCTTATTGCCGACACTGATGCATGCAACTGATTTACTATTTTAGCACGTTTCTAATGTGATACTATAAATGGTAAAGTGCTTTCCGTTAACGAAATTTCACGACCAAATGGCTTGGGATCGTCGCGATGGTATCGCGCTCCGGTTTTTGAAGATTTTGACTTTTGATGCCTATTTTAGGCTCGACTAGAAACCCTAAATTACTGGCATGCGTGCAAATGAACTCTGTTTTGCCTTACGTTTAACGGCCAGCTGCGATGCGGCTCGTGATTACGAGGCTGTTGGGGAGGCGGTACAGCAGGGACACTGCTAAAAATAGCAAGTTCCTTCTTGGTGAGAATCCTCGATGCATGTCACCTGCATTGTAGAGACTCGAAAAACCCATGAGGAATCACGGTATGCAAAAGAAATCTCGACATACAAACCTAAAATAGCCTCGGGTGAACTTCTGAAAGTGAATTAGCCTGCGTCTTGCATGTTACATCATCGCGAAGGTCTTGAAAAACCGAAGGAATATCCAGGACATGCAAGAAATCTTTGCATCACGGATACGAGAATTTGTCTTGGGAAGCGATTTGCTAAAGTATTAAGTTGATAGATTTAGGCTCAAATTTTGCGCGTGAAATTAACTGGTAAGCTCACGAATACCCGTGTGATGGTCGAGATCTCAAAATAGCTGACAAATTGCCCTGAATTGCAGACTTACTAAAAATAGTAAGTACCTTGGAATTTGATGAAACTTGGCTGAAAACCTGCTGGATGCCTGCTGACAACATCGTTAAGTTCAATTTTCAATTTTCTCACTTTACTTGACCTTGGACTGGCCAGAAGCGATGAAACCCTAATTTTTCGGACTTGGCCAAAAACTCAATTCACGTTCGAAGGTGGGCACATCCCAGAAGATAGACAGAACGAGAGAGAGACAACAGCAAAAACAAACCAACATCAAACCAAAAGCAAAGCCAAAATTAGGGGGGGTCCCCATTTGCAATGGGGCGATGTGTGAAAAACGTCACAACACTACCTTATTTATATGTTGGCACGAATGACGAGGTACAGGGGGATTTCTTACAAGGAACCCGTCGGTTGTGGCTCCCACCAGTTCAAAATCCATGAGGCGTGTACACAGTTGCACCTGTCAAGCACAACCCACTACAAACGTGTCAATGATTCATTCGCCATGTATATCACGAGGCTGCTTCAGGAGCGGTTACACCACAGAATCTCTAGAGATGCCCAAGAGCTAATTGAAAGGTATGGGTGCTGGTTTATACAATTTACGAGATTTTCATACATTAGGCTGCAAGGATTTTCTTCATACCCTTATAGGCTGCCTAAGTACCCAACAGATAAGATAATAATGCTAGAGATATTCAGACAGTTGCTTGCCTTTGACAAAATTCAAAAGAAGAAAAAGAAAGGAGGGATAGAGTTTCCAGTTGTGATGGGCAACTCGGATGAGGTGTGTCCTTCGATACAGGCAGCTAGGGAAGCTGAGAGTGAGCTTCAGTTTTATCACTTCTCATATCATACAAGCCGACAGCACTATGACCCACACCATAACATCAATTGGGTTCTGTCGGAAGAATTCAAACATAAGGCCACTATAGAAGATTATTGGGCTGATGCAGTTGATGAGATTGAAGTGAGGAAAAGGATGTTTTCCCGGTTGCCAATTACTCTGATCAGGGAGTGTGAGGTAGTTCCAGTTCCGGACCAGGTTAGCGAGGATATGGATGTAGTCCATCCAGATTATGCAGCTGTTCGGGATACTCCACTTCCACCTATAGATTGGTCAGAGCCCGAGGTTGCAGATTTAGATACTCTGTCTATCCCAGTTATGACATTCACCAGGGCCTGGGTTGATAGGCGAGTAAACAGATTGAAGAGTAGGTCAATTGCCTTGACTTACAACATGATGGGAGATCACAGGACACCCACCACAGGAAGAAAGAAAAGCAGTCCTAGGGTCGAGTCCAAAGAAAGAAATGGATTCAGCGGAACCTCCACAGTCACGATGGCGGTACCCTTGGAACCGTTCTCCAAGCATACGAGGAGAGTGTCTTTGATACTGATCGAGAGGATTGCGGTGAATCAGTCGCAGGAAGTCTGAGGATGATATTCGGCCTCACGGAGAGTCAATTGGCGAGTGCCAATGTACACATTAAGTTGATGTGAGATGATGAGGGACTATTCGCGACCCTCGGTTGTTGAGGAGTTAAGAAGCTGACCATGAATGATGGCGATGATGATGATATAGTGTCAGGTGACACTCAGCCACTTGAGGACAATGAGCCTCGCCAGAATGAGGAAGAAGTGGAACAGGTTAGAGAAGTCGAGGCACAGGAGCAGCGGCCTTTCGATATACTATACGAGGTGCCTGATTGGCTTAGAGACAGAATGCGAAGAAGCCCGAGCGAGGAAATTGATCCAGCGGTTGAGATGGAAGAGTTTTTGAACCGGATCAGTGCTCCTCCACCGAAGAAGAAGGCAAGAAAGTTTTCGAAGATCTCCACCGATGAGGATGGCTCTCGTACTCTTCACGTTGCTGTCCCACGAGTCGAGTGTGACCGGAATGAAGCAGTTCCTGAAAATTACGTGGTCACCACTTTGGATTTGGGACGCCCTACTGGTGCTCAGATTGTTGAGGAGTGTGATAACTCCTTCCTCGCCCTCAAGGATAGGTTGTTCAAGAAAGAAGGAAAATATAAGAAGTTGAAACGAGAACACAAGGCATTAATTGGATATGTTCAGCAGTTGTCTCGTTCTCGAGGGCAGGATGTACCAGTGATAGAGCCTCCGGCGGATATTCCTAAAGAGTCGATCAGCGGCTTAGTAGAGTTGGGGAGGATGGCACAGGAGGCAGACAAATGGGTCCGCGAGTTAAATGCTTGAGGCCAATTATGGAGACCTGCACGCCTTTGGTAGACTCTACTATTTTAACGGATGGATCGCGGTGGATCATGCTTGGCGATGCCTCTATCTACTCGGAGTAGGGTGATCAGTCTTGAGGTGTTGAGGCATGTGCCATTCGC
The DNA here is from genome assembly GCA_007258455.2 of Sequoia sempervirens. Lineage (NCBI taxonomy): Eukaryota > Viridiplantae > Streptophyta > Pinopsida > Cupressales > Cupressaceae > Sequoia > Sequoia sempervirens. The sequence continues at coordinate 5,692 of VDFB02168167.1, forward strand.
GGTTCTTTGGTTGATGGAGGTGTCATTGAGACAAATGGTAGATATGATTTCTCTGGTAGTGATGCGTCGGCTATCACGAGTATTAGCTTCTTCGATCGGCCACCAGTAGTTCGGCCGGGATACATAAGGCTATAGCCAACATTATAGATGGAGTTGAATACGCCCGAGGCCATATTTGCCTGAAGTGAGTCGGATGAGATAATTTTGATAATTTGAGGGGTTTGCTGGTTCCCTTCTTCGCAGATGTTAAGACCTTTGTACAGGATGACTTTGAGAATACTGCTACATTCTCCACTTTGATCCAGAACACGCAGGACTCCTTGGCTGCTTGGAGAAAGTCTTGTACAAGGCACGAGCACTCAGTCACGGTATTAGAGTTTCAGTTGGATTGTGTTCCGCCTATTTCAGTTCAGGAGGTTGAGGCCGTACTTAGCAGATTTGTTGAGTTGGCAGTCAGAGAGAAGGCCAATGGGAACACACTACTGGACGAAGATCTTCTAGAAGACTGAGTATGGAGCATTTATTGCATTTGCTATTTTGGGAGTGAGTGGGAATCTTTGATTCATTTAATGTACCACTCCCTATTAAAGGATTTTAGGGTTAGAGTGAATTGTGATTACGGCCACTCTGTTAGTTGTAACCCTAAGTCCTTGGGACTTGGCTAGCTATAAAGGAGGAGTCCCCTCATTTTGTAAGGCATTAGAAGTTAGAGAATCGAGTAGACATTGAGAGAGCATTAGAGCTAGATAGTGTAGCATTGTAGAGCATTTTGCATCATTTGGAGAAGAAAGAAAGTTTTCCTTTGAAAACTTTTGAGAGGGTGTTATTAACACATTTTATGATAATAGATCTTTTCATTGATGATGGAGTGGTTTGTCATGAAATGCTTGTAAAGGTTCTTCTTCCTTCATTATCAGTAGATTAAATTCATGCAAGTAGCTTACTTGGGTGTGGTGTTTTATTGAGATAAACCCGGCTTTATTCCATACCACTAGGCGGCTTGTTGATGATAAAGTGCATGTGTGGTCAATTTGGACATTACATTGAGTTTAGCCGGTTGTGATTTATATGCTTATATGCGTCGTTGTGATGGTGTATGCATGTTAAGTCATAACTTGAACATCTTTCGCTATTTCCCTTGAAGATTGCACCGATTTTACTGACGCTGTCCGACGGAGGCTAGGTGAAATCCGGTTGAAGTCTATTGAAATGAACCCCCACATATCTTGCATTTAGAATAGAATATAAGTTTCTTAGGCCCTTTCCCCTTTTACTTTCCGCACTTTCTGATTAGTTTTAGGAAAGAACCACATTGCCCAAATCATACACGTAAGAATCCCCTTCAAAATCATACATTAGCTGCTAACTGCAAGAAATCTGAACAATTGTGTAAGTCCCCTCGTAAGAACACAGCAATACACATCAACCAAACTGGGTCTATTCGCACTTAAGGAACCTTGGAGTTGAACGCACAAACTTTCTGGAAATCTTAGCATGCGGAATACTTTGATCAAGAGAGAACGGAGTAGCCCCAAACTATTTTGTTCTTCGGCTAATTGGTGAGGTCACAAAAATCGCATCAACAGGATGAAAGAGATGAAATGATGGAAAAGAAATTTGATGGGATGATTGAGTTGATGTCTCGGTTACTTGCATGAATGGACCAACAAATTTCTCAGCATCATATTCCTAACCAAAACCATGCTACAGGAGAAAACAGTGGAGTCAATGGGAACAATGGTAATGGAGGGAGTAGAACTATTGGTCAGCATGAGGCCACCTCTAGAGGAACAGCCTCTAGGCCTCTCTTTCCTACATTCACTCAGAGGGAGGAACCGCAAGTTGAAGTTGTCATTCCTTTTGCAGATGATGCCAGGCAAGCCTACTTGGAGTATGCCATCTTACCCCCTGATCTTAGAGACCAATGGTCCTTTGATCAATTCTTGAACCAAAGAAACAAAAGAAACGGAGGAAGAGTTGATAACCGTGCTCATATGGCTCCTAGAACCGATTATCAACAAGCCCTTGGGAAGGTGTCATTGGCTCACTTCGATGGAAGTGATAGTTGTTCAGCAAGATCGTGGGTTCAGAAGTTAGACAACTACCTTTCACTTCATCCCATGCTAGAAGAAGATGCCATCAAGTTTGCAACGCTTCATTTGGAGGGAGCTGCCCATGAGTGGTGGTACCATGGTTTGGTCACGCTTGCCCACAACCTCATTCGAACCTACGATGAATTCACCAATAAGCTGATTGATAGGTTCAACACTAAGGATCCTGAAGTGAAATTTCGTGAGCTTACACAATTGAAGCAGCATGGCTCCTTGGATTCCTACATAGCTGATTTCCAAAGGCTTTCTGTGATGGTGCCCAACATCACTGAAAGAAGATTGGTGGTATTGTTTTCTGAAGGATTAGTTGAGCCCTTGAAAGGGTGGGTTAAAGCCTTCGATCCACCAAGTCTCGAAGAAGCCATCAAAAATTCTCGAAGTATGGAGTTATCAGCCCCTAGGCCTAAATTTCTAGCAAAGCCATTTGGTCACGAGAAGGATAAGAGGCATTTTTCAAATCAGCAAAAGAAGTTCCCACCCAAGTTGACTGAAGAGCAACGTGAACAGCTTAGAAAAGAGGGCAAGTGTTATACATGTTTGGAGCCTTGGGTTAAGGGCCATAGATGTCCTGGAAGAGGGCGTTATAATCAAATGGGGACCTATTCTGATTATGGATCAGAATCTGATATGTCTGATCAGCAGTCCTATTTTGGGGACAGCGAGGAAGAGAGAGCTCTAGAAGAGTCGGATTATGAGCAAGGAGTTGGGGCCCCTATTTCCCAACTCTCTAGTTTCCAAAAGAACAAATATTTCAAGGTTCGTGGTGGAGTTGGAGGTCACCGAATTGTTGCATTGATTGACACTGGGGCCACACATAATTTCATTGACGAGGGAGTGGTTGCAAAAAGAGGTCTCAAAACTGAAGAATTTGAAGGCTTCAAAGTCATCATGGTTGATGGGTTTCATATTTCATGCAACTGAAGAGTTCCTAACATGTCTATGCAGTTGGGAAACTATGAAGTTAAGGATGACTTCTATGTGGTTACTATTGGCGACACGGATGCAGTACTTGGTATTCAATGGTTATGCTCACTTGGTGAAATCTCTCTCAATTTGCAAACAATGGAGCTCAAGTTCCAATTTGATGGAAAGAGGGTGGTGTTAACAGGAATGTCCAATGGTGGTCCTCGAATAGTTTCATTCAAAAGAATGGAGAGGCTGATTCGGCATGATCAAGTTGAGTGGGTTGCGGAGTGCATGGTCCTTCCAGTTAGTCCAGTTGAGAAAAAGAGGGACTATCCTCCAGATATTTAGTCTATACTTACCAAGAGGAGTAAGGTATTTGCTGATTTACCTCTTGGGCCGCCTCCTGAAAGAGGAGCTGAGCATGTCATTGAACTCAAGAAAGGGGACAAACCAGTCATCACAACACCGTATCAGTATCCTAAGAAGCAGAAGGATGAGATTGAGAAAAACATAAAAGAACTCTTGGAGATGGGCTTCATTCGTCCTAGCAAGAGTCCCTTCGCTTCAGCTGTAGTTCTTGTGAAGAAGAAGGATGGCACCATCCGCATGTGTGTGGATTATCGTGCCTTGAATCAAAGCACAATAAAAAATCGGCACCCCATTCCTCGAATAGATGAGCTCGTTGATGAGCTACATGGTGCTAAGTTCTTTTCCAAAATTGATTTGAGATCGGGTTACTATCAAATTCGGATGAGAGGCTTAGATGTTGAGAAAACGACATTCAGATGCCCCTATGGTCATTTTGAGTTCCTAGTCATGCTTTTTGGGTTGACTAATGCTCCGGCCACCTTCCAGTCTTGCATGAACAAGTTTTTCCAGAAACAGTTGAGGAAATTTGTGTTGATCTTCTTTGATGATATTCTCATCTTCAGCAAGATGTGGGAAGAACATCTCAAGCACTTGGAGGAAGTGCTTAGCATTCTTGAATCAGAAAGTTTGTTTTCCAAAGAGTCCAAATGTGAATTTGGAATGAAAGAGCTGCTATACCTTGGTCACATAATCAGCACTGATGGGGTGAAGGTTGATCTTGAAAAGATCAAGGCAATAGTTGATTGGCCACCTCTAGAGAACTTGACACATTTGAAGGGGTTCTTGGGTCTTTGTGGCTTCTACAGAAGGTTCGTGAAGGGCTACTCTCAAAGTGCTGCTCCTCTTACTGACCTCACCAAGAAGGGAGCTTTCATTTGGTCAGAAAAGGCTCAAAGTGTGTTCGATAAGTTCAAAATAATCATGAGTTCTTGTCCAGTGTTGGCCATACCAGATTTCTCCAAGCCTTTCGAGTTGCAATGTGATGCATCAGGAGAAGGTGTTGGTGCTATTTTGATGCAAGAAAAGCATCCCATTGTGTTTGAAAGTAGGAAACTAAGGGATGTTGAAAGGAATTATTCAATCTACGACAAAGAAATGCTTGCAATCATGCATGCATTAACCAAGTTCAGACAATATCTAGTGGGGAGCAAATTCGTGGTCAAGACTGATCACAATAGTCTCAAGCACTTCATGCATCAAAAGGACTTGAATGAAAGACAACAGAAGTGGGTGAGTAAGCTTCAAGCTTATGATTTTGACATTGAGTATGTCAAAGGGAAGAACAACATTGTGGCAGATGCTTTATCAAGGAGGCCTCATTTAAGCTCAATGTGTGAGCTTACTGCTGATTGGAAGGAGATGTTGCTTCCTGATTATGCCAAAAATCAGTTTGCAACCAGCATCATTGAAGGTACTTTTCATGATGAAAGGTACAAGATGATTGATGGTTTGATACATTACAAGGGAAGAATCTTTTTGGTAGCTGATTCTAAGCTCAAAAGGAAGATTTTGATGACTTTTCATGACTTCCCACTTGTTGGTCATCAAGGCTACTTCAAAACATATAGGCAGATTTGAGAAAGGTTTTCTTGGAAAGGGTTGAAAGAGGAAGTTCAACGTTACATCAAGGAGTGTAGCACTTGTCAAATGAACAAAAATGAGCACTCACTTCCAGCTGGTCTATTGCAGCGACTTCCCATTCCAAATAAAAAATGGGAAAGCATTTCGATGGATTTCATCACAGGATTGCCTAGGGCTCAAGGCAAAGATTGTTTTTATGTTGTGGTAGATAGATTAACAAAATTTGCTCAGTTCTTTGCCATTACCAGCTCATTTTCAGTAGCTCAAGTTGCAAATCTGTTTTTCCATGAAGTGCTTAGGTTGCATGGGTTGCCGAAAAACATTGTAAGTGATAGGGACAGCAAGTTCCTAAGCACCTTTTGGCAAGAGGTTTTCAGGATGAGTGGTATAGTGCTTACTTCGAGCACTAGCTATCACCCTCAAACGGATGGTCAAACTGAGATAGTGAACAAATGGTTGGAGGGCTATCTTAGAAATTATGTCTCGGAGCAGCAAAGAGCATGGGTGAAATGGCTTCACCTTGGGGAGTATTGCTACAATTCATCCTTCCACATGTCAATAAAGATGTTTCCGTTCATGGCTCTCTATGGTTATGAGGCTCCTAGCTTTGCTGATTTGGTGTTTGGTGATAGCAAAGCTCCTCAAGCCAAGGATTGGTTGCAGCAAAGTCAAGATATTTTGAAGTCCTTGAAGAACAACCTTCAAATAGCACAAAATCAGCAGAAGATGTACGTTGATCAGCAGTGTGTTGAGCGTTCATTTGAGGTTGGTGATATGGTTTATCTTCGACTTCAGCCTTATAGAAAGTCTACACTCAAGAAGAGTGGAGCTGAGAAGCTAAAACCTCGCTTCTATGGGCCATTCAAAGTTGTCAGAAAGGTTGGAGCAGTTGCTTATGAGTTGGAACTACCATTGAGTAGTAAGGTCCACAACGTCTTCCATGTGTCTCGCCTCAAAAAGGCACTAGGACACAATGTTGCTTCATCACAGTTGCCTCCCTTGGATGAAGAAGGGCAGTTGACCTTGATTTCAGAAGAGATTATTAATTCTAGAGAGCATTCTTTGAGGAGGAGAACAATCAAAGAGTACTTGGTGAAGTGGAAGAATTTACCTTTGGAGGATGCTACTTGGGAGAATGAGGAGATTCTACAGCATCCAGACTTGCGATTACTTGAGGGCAAGCAATCTTGGGGAGGGCGGACTGTAATGTCCCCTTCTCGAATGTGATCGTTTCTCTTGACCATTGGCCTATTCCGGAGACCCGTAGGCTACTCGGATGGTGAAATTAGGGTTTCCTAATTTTGAGGAGGTTGTTGCTTGAAGTTTGGAATTGGGATTGCGGATTCTTTCTGGGTTTTCAGAGAGCTTCGCGGTGGTATGGTCAGTTTGGCATTCGAAGCAACTTCATGAATTTACTATTTTTAGTAAATTCTATTTTTGGCAGTGGACAGGTTGGGTTCAGTTTAGTTGGTTTTCTTCTTCAATTGATTCAGCTGGCACTTTAGTTTTTCGCCTTTGGGTGCATTTTCCTTGGAGAGATAAGTATTTTCACATTATAATATTATATTTTAATATTATAACACCCCCTTTGCCTAGCGTTACAACTTTATGTTGTTTTTAAAAAGGGGACCTAAAGGGTCAATGCTTCATTGAAGATAAATTATATTTTTAAGTCAAATTATGAGCTAAGTGAAAATGGACGCCTACTTGAGGAGATTGAATTTTATTAAAAAGTGAAATGTTTCATTAAGGGAAAAGGACGCCACTTTTTGGAGGGAATTGTTGAATTCAAAATTAGGGTTTGGGGCGCCCTTCTTGAAGCTTCTAGAAGGCTCTCTCCATGTCTATATATTCAGGCCTCGGCTCTTCATTTGGGATCTTTTGTCTACCATACTGTTATGTTGCTGGAATGTATTCAGGCAAGCTTCGAGGAAAGCATACCTCCTAGCATTGGACTCATCTTCTTGCTTGAAAGATAGCAACAAGTTGAGAATTAGATTGTAGTTGGGTTGTTTAGCATTGTAGTTGAGTTTCATTGCATTTGGTAGCTGTTATTCAAGCATTTTGTCATATTTCAGAGTTGCTGATATTGCATGGTTGTAGGTAGTTTTCATTCATATATCAAAAATAAAAAAGATATTGTTCTCGGTGTTTGTCATATCATCTTTCCTATTTGGGGCGACCCTACTTGCAAACTTGTGGTTTTTTATTTGCTGTTCCTGATTTTTACTAGCAAAATTGCCCCTTTAAGAGGGCCGTACCATTCTGAGTTGGACTTCGGAATTGTGCAAAAAGAATAGAGGCTGTTTGGTGAGGTCTTAGGTTCTCATTTTGGGCACCTTCATCATTAGAGCAATCTGCAATTCGTTTCATGTCATTAGAGTGTGATTTGAGCAAGTTATGAACATTTGAGTGAGTATTATGTTGCAGATTTCATCATTTTATGTTGCAGGTCTGATATATCAGAATCAAGAAAGTTGTCCCTTTGGTTGGAATTGAGCATTGGAAGTCACCTTTGGCATTGGAAAGACATACTAATTAGTTGCAGCATTGAAGGACTCGAAAACTCCAGATTTAAGTGAACATTCTGACATATTGTAAGCTGTTAGTAGTACTATCAGCCATTCCTCCCCTATCTTTCATTTAATCAATTGTATTTCCCACTGAATAAGTGGAAGAGGCTGGCTTGCTGCCTAATTGCTTTCAGTTAAGTAGTTTAGGGACCCTCTGACCATATGCTCGCCATCACTCGGCACCATTTTTGGTTAGGGTTACTTGAGTTCATCATGCATTGATCCTCTGACCATATGCTCGCCCTCACACAACGCCATTCTTGGTTAGAGTTCCTTTCCAGTTGTGCATTTGCATTAGACCCTCTGACCAATGCTCACACCTTGCCCACATCGGGATCCTGGTGTACATTCTGGTTAGAGTTACTTTCCGCAACGTTTTGGTTTAGAGCTAACCTTAACGGGTGCGTGTTGAATTGTAATTGCCTTGCAAAAAACAAAAATAAAAAATTGGTCCGGTTCTTTACACCGACCCATAATGCATTTGGTTAAATATGCGTCTGTGTTGCCTATCAGCAAGGCCCCATGAATGTCACGGCGATTGGAATTCACCTACAGGTTCCTATCGGCAAGACATCGATCATCGTCCCGGCGACTAGGGGTTTCCCATCGGCGTGAAGGTCTCCTTCCGAGAAAGGTCTCGGTGAGATCTTTATGTCTCACCGACCGGCGACAAAAGGATATGCATATCGGCGGAAGATTTTTCCTTCGGGGTAGAGTCTCGGCGACTTTTAAAAGTCTCACCGAAAGGATGCCTTCGACGTATGTAAGCGGGCTTCGCTAGGAGGTCTCACCAACGAGCAATGTCTCGCTGAAGGGAAGTGTTGTGATCTTTTTCACACATCGCCCCATTGCAAATGGGGACCCCCCTAATTTTTGCTTCGTTTCAAACTTTTGGCTTGATTTTAGTTAGTTTTCCTGTTGTCTCTCTCTCTCTTTCTGTCCCTTTTCTGCTGTCTGTCTTTCGGGGTGTGCCCGTCTGATGTGGGATTTTCTCCAAGTCGGTAAAATTAGGGTTTCTATCTTTCTGGTCAATTTGAGATCAAACAAAGTGAATAAATTGTAAACAGAGCCTAACACTGTTGTCAGTGTGCTTCCAGCAGGCTTCCACTGAAATTTTATCAGATTCCGACAACTTACTATTTTTAGTAAGTGTAATTCCAGGTTTTCCTCCAGCATTCTTGAAGTTTTAACAGTCACACTGCATTCAAAACACATCAAGTTACTCG
>VDFB02168168.1:0-31321 GCA_007258455.2 Sequoia sempervirens
TTAATTTTTGAAAGAGATTTCGGCAATAGAAGAGTTAGAATGGTCAAATCCAGAGCCTGTTTCCTATCAAATCAGAAATTTCATGATAAATCTTGGTATTTTGGATGCACAAGAGTCTTCCCTTGCTGCATTATTTGGAAAATTTCAAATGAGGATGAACAAAAGGTCTAGGATTCTAGTAAGTGCCATGGAAAGATACTTTGAAAGCATAAATTTTTTTGTGTCTACAAATTTCAGTCACATGGAAGCAGTTGAATCAAGGTTGGTTCGGATATCTGAATTGGGTTATGAAGTGTTAGAGACTGTAATACATAAATATGCTAAAATTCTCTTGGAAAGCTCTAAGGATCTCAATGAAAGTACCCTTGGTAGCAAGACCAGAACAAGGAAGAAAAGGAAGAGTGTAGTGGAGAAAGAAGGTGCAGAAGAAAGAAAGCTTGAACATGAGCATGAAAGAATACAAATTCAGAGAGCTTTGGAAGATTTGTAGAAGGTTATTCCTAGTGCTAATTTTAATTCATCTATTTTGTTGTGGAGAATCTTTGTGGTATGATTAATTCTTTGGAAGTCTACATCTTCAAAGTTAAAGAGTTTGTTGTAACTAGGTTTGATGAAGACGATTTGAATGATATCAAAGGAAAATGTGCGAATGCATACAATCGAGTAACGAAAGAATTGGAAAATGTACAAGGTTGTGAAGAAGAGGCACAAGAACTACTCTCCTTTTGTCTAGATTGGTTTGTAAATACATTGGATATGAGAAATGAAATAAGAATGAGTGAGTCTTGACTAAGCACTCAGGTAGATACATACAAGTTAGTAGAAGATAAAGACAATCAGAGGTGGTCCTACATTATGTAGCTTTAGGATAATTTTTTCTCTCTACAAGATCAAAGAACATATATCATCAAAATTTTTGTGGTACTCAGAGACATGATTAAATTCAGACATACTTCTGTTTCTAGTGCTCTTGGTTGTATTGGTGAAATATCATAAATCAATCTTAGTCCCAATACTTTAACAGATGGTATAAAGTCTCTAACTAAACTTGAGCTATTTCACAAGACTTTTATTAGTGCAAAATGTTCATGGGAAGAAGGTAAAGCATCATGGAAGGCTATTCTAGAGAATCTCAAAGGTTCCTCTTCTAGTTAAATCTGTGTTCATATCTTTTTGGCTACCTTTTGATATACATTCTTATATCAGACCCCTTTCTTTGTCATTGATGTCAAAGGGGGAGACATAAAGAGAAGGAGAAATAAAAGAGATGGAAAGTTAGAGGAATTTTTTTTGTGAAGATTAGTTTTGATAGGGGAAGTAGGTCAACATATTTTGTTGTGATATACTTGAATTTTTTTTGTCATGCATGTTTCCATCAATGCCAAAAGGGGAGATTGTTCGAAGCCTTGCAACATGAGCATGAAGTATGGATGGTTGTGTTGGCTATTTTTTCATTGATGTCAACATGCTAATAACTACATGATGATGACTACATGGGAAGTTTTCTTGGTTTACTAGAAGTTTTTCTTTGCTAGTAACACTCCTTCGTGATGGACCAATATGTTGGTATTTGAGTCCATAACTCATCACAAGATATGATATGACTCTAATCTCTTAGCCATGTTTTTTTGACTCATTCAGACTATTTTTTCTTGAATCTTGAGGCGTTCTTTTGTCTATGAATAGAAAGTTATCTCTGACAGAATTAAACTCTGTATCCTACTATTGTTCTTTGTGTGCATTACTATTTGGGAGACTCCACATTCTAATAGATGTTGAACATTCGTATGTTGTGGTTGAGTTGAAAGTCTCTTTATTGGTAGTATGATGGGAAATTAATGTGTTCTCATATTTGGAAGGTGCTTTATTTGAGGATTATTTGTTAGTTTGAAGAATATTTTTTAGTCCTGTCCAACTCAACGAATGCAATATATCATGAAGAATAATAGCCAATTTGGAATAATGCACTACATGGATAAAATGTTGAATCTTATATGGTGCTGACCTATTTGATGAATAAGATATGCTTGTGGGTAACTACACAAAGTTGAGTCCATGAAATGTGGAAGTTTTTTCCTTAGCCAAAAAATTGAAATTAGCATTGCAAAAATGGGACCCCGATTTTAATAAACAAGATCCCATTTAGCTTTGGGATCCCACTTTTTAAAAATCGAGATCTCGTTTACTAAAGGATCCTGAACCAATGGACAAGGAACAGGATCCCGATTACTATGAAACATGATCCCGTTTTGTAGAAATTGAGATCTCGTTTTGCAGAAATCGAGATCCCATTTTGTAGAAATTGGGATCATGTTTTCTAATTCTATTTATTTTTTTAAAAACAAATAGAGTTCATTTTGCAATGGATGGGATCCCAAGTACAGGAGACAACAACCTCCACAAACAACTCCAGGTACTTGCCCACACCCCTTTTTTTTGCATTTTTCCATTTCTTATTGAAATTGCGAATAAAATAAGTGAATTTAGCATGTTTTTTTAAAATTTATTTCACGTTTTGAGCATTTTTTTCCTGCTATAGTAGAAATGAGTAATTGTAGAAATAGATAAAAAATGCAATGAAGCCTAAATAATTTTTAATAGAAATGAAAAAAAAACCTTGAATTGCATGTTTTACAAACAAAATTTATCTTTTGAAACCTAAATTGTTTGATTAAACAAAAAAAAATGAATTTGAAAACCCTAATTGAAACAAAACAAAAAAATTGCATTTCAAAACCCTATAAATTGAAATGAAATAAAAAAAATTGCATTTAGAAACCTAATCAAGCTTTTTGAAACCTTGAATTCAAATCAAACGAAAAAAATTGAATTTGAAAACCCTGGTTTGAACTGAAATGAAAAAATTGCATTAAAAACCCTAATTGCTTAGAAATTGAAACCATAAATTGAATTGGAGCAATTTTTTCTTTTAAAACCCTAAATTGAAATCGAACAAATCATTTTGATTTTGAAAACTAGGTAATTTCAAGCTAAAAAAAAATCATTTGCATTGCTTAAATGTTTTAAATTTTATTTGCATTGTATGGAGAAAATGATATGTTAAACTTTAGTTTCAATGTTAAATTATAATTAGATTAGAAAAAATAAGTTAAAGAATAGTTAAAATTCATAAAGTTTATCAATGTTTTTTTGCAAATTTAGTTAGGAAATTCGTAGATCCAAGCACGTACAATCGATTCCAATTGGCACTAACTTGCAAGTCTAAATTATTCCAAGGGCCACCCAAACTTCACCCTAAGTTTGCTAAACCATAAACCTTGAACTATAAAATCTAAACCCTCAACACTAAAGCATTTGAATTTTGTCTTAGGACCTTAAAATGAAATTTTGTTGCCTTTAAAAACCCCCTGTTGTCACCATCCACTAGATCTTTGTAATTTTTCACTTATTTGAACACATAATATAAAACCTTTTGGTTTCTACAAGTTTATGAAGAGTGGATGATCACTCTCTATGACACTTAGACATGATAAATAGGGATCTAAATCATTGGAAGGAAACATTATTCTATTATATCCACAAGATAGGAGAGCATGAGTGAGAGTGCTATGGGTAAAGTTTCTTTCATTGGACATACCTAAAATTATGTAGGTTCAATGTCAAGAATGGGTCCATTTGGTAGATTTATGAAAACTATTATGAATATCTAGAATACCATAAAATTATAATTATAGCAATTCCAATTGGAAACACTTGAGTATATATCATATGAAATTTAAATCTAGTAAGGTGTCTATTATATAGGAGAGTTGATAATACATGGAAAGAGGTTTGTATGGGAATATATGTATTAAGAAACATATACCATGACCTCTATAGGATTTTTAAGATGTGATCCTAGATAATAATCCAACCATCCTCAAGCATAATGGATTCTTTAGCAATTAAGGGAGATTAAATAACCATAAAATTACCTATATTTTGATACTATATAGATTTATGTGGAAGGATAGAAATGCATCAATAAGGATACCAAGATGGAACCATTTAACACCTAAGGTACACCTATTACATGGGAAAGGGAGGAGGTACATGATGATAGGTTGGAGGAACTAGGCTATTATTACAATAGAGAGAGGATGATTTATATTATGGTCCTATAAATAAGAGGTCAATTTAGAAGATTAAAAGAACTAGATAATAACAAAGGAAATAATTCTATAGAGGGAGTGAGTGGGATTGTTGGAAATATACAAGGAGAGAGGTGAAGGTCCCAACACCTACATAGATTCCTACACGAAATAAACCAATCTAGGCACTTCCTAGAAGGATCAAGATCCATGTGAGTAGCCTCTTTTTATTTTTGTATCTTCTACATATGTATATTTATTCCTTTATTATGTGATTAAAATTATGTATGATATAACTTATTAATAAGTGATTACAAGTATAATTATTAAAATACTTCATATTTATTTTGATATCCTCTAATGTAGGAGGAAATTTTTACTTGTTTTGATAGATGTATGTTATTTTTGTGATATGTATAGATTGATTCATTTTTAACATGATACCTTTTTTATTAGAGGGGTAAACACTTTTGACCCAGAGCTATGGAACCAATGAGGTCACAGTATGACTAAATTTGGACCTCACTAGACATCTAGATCCCCTTAAGCCATCCTATCACCCTAAATCGTAAATCGATTTCTTAAAGGGTCCAATATGACATTTCTTATGGGGATCAAATAAGTTCTTAAAATTTGGTGAAGTTTCCCAAGGCAACCAAATTTAAAAATAATAAGATCATGTAAGATTATAATATGAATGAGATTTCATGATCTAGGTTGGTCAGTTGAAACAAGAGTAGATCTCAATCAACTATTCCACAAGAAAATGTTCTTCACTAACTTTCAAGTTCATTATATTCCAAGGGGCACCAAAAACTATACCCTAAGTTCTATAAACCCTAAACATTGAACTCTAAAATCTAAACCCTAAACACTAAACCATTCATTTTGTCCTACCTGAACTTAAAGTGAAATTTGGTTGTCTTAGGAAAATACACCAAATTTCATTCCCTTATGCCATGTAATTTTGTCATAGGATCTTACGACATATATCCCCTTAAGTTAACCTATTACCCTAAACCCTAAAATCTAAACTATAAACCCTAAACACTAAAGCCGTCATTTTTTAATAGGCTCTTAATGAAATTTAGTTTCCTTAGGTAGCTCCACCAAATTCCATTCCCTTATGCCATGTATTTTTTTCCTAGGATCTTACTACATGTAGATCCCCTTAAGCTATCCTATTACCCTAAACCCTAAACCCTAAAGCCATCATTTTTTCTTTAAAGGCTCTTAATGAAATTTGGTTGCCTTGAGAAACTTCACCAAATTTTATTCACTTGAGCCATGTCATTTTCTCCTAGGACCTCACTAGACATAGATCCCCTTAAGCCATCCTGTCACCCTAAATTGTAATTTGATTTCTTAAGGGGTCCCAATATGACATTTCTTAAGGGGATCAAAGAAGTTATTAAAATTTGGTGATCAAAGTTTCCCAAGGAAACCAAATTTAACAATAATAAGATCATGCAAGACTATATAATATTAATAGTTAATTGTATTTTAATTCAAGTAACATGTGCCTTAGACATAAATGGGGCTTACATATTTAATCATTTATATTCAATTATTTAAGGCCATTTATATTGAATGGTTTAAAGGTATTTCCTAAACATATATCTTACATCTTAAAATTAAAAATATAATTCAGGTTCAATCATATCTTAAAGATCACATGGATCCATTCAATAATATTTGCAATCCACCTCCACATCATCCATCTTCACCACCTTCACCTCCACCTCCACCCACTCCACCTTGTAACCCCCCACCTCCACCGCCTGAAATCAATGAACATGATCGTTTGCAAGCACAAATCAATGCCAATGTTAGAACCATCCAAGATCAAATCAACATTATTCAAAATGAAGAATGTGTCACACCTCCTATGAGTAGGATGCAAATCCTTGTTGATGTTGTCAGGGCTATGGATGGGATCTTAGATGAGCATCAACAATGGCTAGAGGAGAGGAGAACTTCCAATTCTAAAAAGGAAAACAAAAAGAAATGAAGACATGCAATAGAGAGCCACAATAGTTTCTAAATTAAGAAAATGATCTTAAATAGTTATGAATTTATGAATTTTGTGAACGATGGATATTTTGCGTGATGAATTTATAAATTTGGTTGGATGGATATTTTTAGTGACATGAATTTATGATTTTGGTTCTAGATGGATATTTTTAGTGACATGGATTTATGAATTTGGTGGAATTTATGAACTTATAATGAACAATATATAATAGTATATATTTTATGACTATCAACTAGATCATGATTTCTCCTACTGAAAAATTGTAATATATATGTGTGTGTGTGTTAGACATAAGATGAGCTTTTGTGAATGTTTCAAGTTTATTGTTTAGTATGTATGTGCATGTATTAAAAATTTGCATATAGTTCTTAAATTTTGAAATTTGTATGTATGTACATAGTTTAGTTTAATGATCTATACACATGCAAATTATGCATCATACTTTTTATTCTAAATGTATGTACATGTTAAATTTTGAATTTTGTATGAACATGCTCAAGTTCAATCATTGTATATATATGTGCATATCAATTAAATATATGATCTTAATATATGTATG
The DNA here is from genome assembly GCA_007258455.2 of Sequoia sempervirens. NCBI lineage: Eukaryota > Viridiplantae > Streptophyta > Pinopsida > Cupressales > Cupressaceae > Sequoia > Sequoia sempervirens. The sequence continues at coordinate 6,686 of VDFB02168168.1, forward strand.
AACATCCTATTTTGTATGATTTAATGTAGGTGCACATTTATATGTCATATCATGGATGATTTTAACATTGATGATATATCAATCCACCACCTCAGCCATAGCCACATCCACCTCCCCATCTCCCTCCCCCTCCTCATCCCCCTCCACCTAATATGCCACATCCAACACCTATCACATCTGACGAGGCTTGCTTGTGAGGAAATATAAATGATCAAGTTGCATCCTTACAAAATCAAATCAATGCTATGTAGAGTCAAGCATTGATTCCACCACATGTGAGATGTTTTGCATCATTGATGCCATTAGGATGATCGATTTTGATCTTGATAGGCATCGATGAGAGAGAGAAAAAATGAGACAATTTTATTCTGACGGTCTCTCTTACAAAAAAATATTAGAACTTAAAATAATGAAAACCCATCTAGCCCCCTACTTTCTTGACCTCATTACTTGACAACCCATTCCACCCAACAAATCTAGAATATCCATGAGGTGGTGCATACATCCACATATGAGTGTACATTTTTGGGATCGATGGTATATGGTTTTTTATAGTCCCCCACATGCTAATTGGGAGTTCCCATTATATTTTTTGAGAAAACTCTATGTAGAGTTTATTCTGGGGAAAAAGCCCAATTATTTTGATTTTAGATCATTTTAGGGTGTTGGTGGCAGCATGCCACAACAAAGGTTAGGGGAAAGGGTTGATCCCCAATGCCCCGTGCATGCACAACCCCTTGTTGTTGCTCTTGGTCCTCCCATTCATGCACCTGTACATCATCGAGCTCTAGTCTCAACATTAGGTTCCCTTAGTACACTTGCAGGAGACCTTGATCAACATGCTTCTGCGATAGCAGGTGGGGAGCATAGAGATGATGATGATGGAGGATTTTTTATGGATCTGGTCTGAGTACCGCTCCAAGAGTTTCAATAATCATCCCCCATATATGTACTAGTTGTCATCAAGTATGCTATGGACCTGATTAGGCCACACCTAGTTCAGGTGGATGAAGAGATTTTGGTGGTTCATCTGGTCACATCAGTTTGTTTCTAGAGTTTCTTACAACAAACCATCACCCTAAGGACACTGTGACATAGGTATAAATATGCATCTATGTATGTTCATTTTATAATAATTTTGATGGATGTATATATCAAAGAAAAGTTTTTAATACATTTTAACAACCAAATTGTTTGGTGTACAGATGACACTAATGATGGAGCAATCATCTATTCCACGAGTACATACATTGACACCTGTCGTACTCGGCAACCCTTATGGGGTATTTTGATTTCAATTTTTAAAATTAGATATGAAATGATAAATTTAACTTGAGTTTTAAATTTATAATTGAATCTTATATATGTTTGAAATATTTATGTTGGTTTAGGCAAGTCAATCAAAATCCACGTCAATTCCTCCCGAGGGATTTTCAACCACTCCTCCACTATCGGGTGTCATAGATCAGGGGAAGGTACATTCATATTGTAATTTTTTTAAAAGTTTACATTAGTATAGTTACAATTTTATGAATTTTGAATTCACTAGATATATGAAATGCATGCATGTACACATGTAAATATTATAAGCATTAAATGTCTATGTACATGTACGTATAGGTTGATACCACAATAAGAATGGGCATTGGGAAAACATTTGATGTTGCATCTACTTGTGAGGCCATTGATTTCCAGGTTGTTTACAAAACTTTCTACACAAAATGTGCAAACTTGAATATATATATATAAACCTAATTCAATTGTACATGCTTTAATTTTGATCTTGTAGGACTTTGTTAGTGCAAATTTCATCCCTGACCTAGACATAGTTACACCACTAGGAGGACATGCAGAGCAGGCTCCAGATCAAATGGTAATTTAATTTTTTTATTATATTTAAAGTCAATTATAAATTACATATTTTGAATATAACTTAAATTTTAAATTTTAAATTGAATATGTACATAATATGAGATTTGTTACATATTCTTTTTCTTTTATAGCATGAGACACATCTTGTAGTTGAGCATGTATAGATAGGTCCTAGAGAAGAGCCTAGTGCACAACCTCATAATATGGTACAATTAAAATATGATAAATTATAAATTAAATTGAATTAAAAAAAATTAATTGTAGAGTTGTACATCTAATTTCAAATTTCTTTGTCTTGTTTATATAGATTGATTTAGAGAATTTAGAGGTTGCTTCAGGTGCACCAGAGCATCTAGATAGATATGATGGTAATTTAATTTTATGATGGATTATAAATTAAATTATCATTAAATCAGTTTTTTCATTGTCTTACATCTGATTTCATCTTTCTCTTGTATAGAGTGTTTTAGATCATCCTCATAGTCTTCATGGTGTGAAGAGGTCTCTTGATTATAGAGACAATACATGACCTAGAAACATGTGATTTTATGTGTTATATTTGTTTATTTCATGGACTATATTTATGGTTTCTCATGTACTCTGTTGGACTTTATATTTCATGGCTCAAGTACTTAATTGGACTTTAGTTCATGGGTTGTAATCTAGACTTTATTTCATGCGCTTAATATATTGGTTTCATGCACTTAATATGCTACATAAATTATGGAATTTATTATTGTTTGAAATTTTAATTTACACATGTACATTTATGCAGTTTATGTTCATAGTCAAGACATTAATATAGGACATTAATGTGAAATTTAGTGATCTCATCATGATATTAATATAGGACATTTTAATATTTATACTTTACCAATTTAGTGATCGCATACATGATATACATGATATGTACATTCAATAATTAGTGATAATTACTCAATGAACTTATTCAATTCATGTCAATCAATAATTAGTCAATAAATCATAATTTACAAACAAAAGTAATCTTTTTATATACCAAAAAGGATAAAATTTTAAGAAATAAACAATACCATAGAATATTAGAGAATAAAAGCATTAATAAATTCTATAAATAATAACATCTAACACTAATTTATAAGTTTTCAAAACAAATGTTGACATCCCATACTCATTTATAAGTTATCAAAATAAATAATGGCATCCAATACTAATTTATAAGCCATCAAAACAAATAATGGCATCGACTACTAATCTATATGCTATCGAAATAAAATAAAATAATCCAACACTAATAATAGGTTGTCTTAAGGAGTCATAATATGACGTCTTAAAGGGATCAAAGAAGAGTATAATTGAGTATAAATATTAAGTGATATTAACAAGTATTATAAGTTTTAGTGTGAGTCATCATAACACAATGTCTTAAGGGGATGTTTGAAGGGGTCATAATATGTCTTAAGGGGATGTCTTAAGGGGTCATTAGGGGATGTCTAAAGGGGTCATATTAGAATGTCTTAAGGGGATGTATTAAGCGGTCTTAAGGGGATTTCTTAAGGGGTCATAATACAACATCTAAAGGGGATGTCTTAAGGGGTCATCATATGTCTTAAGTGGATGTCATAAGGGGTCTTAAGGGGATTTATAAATGGGTCATAATAGAACATTTTAAGGGGATGTCTTAAAGGGTCTTAAGGGGATGTCTAAAGGGGTCATAATAGAACATCTTAAGGGGATGTCTTAAGGGGTAATAATACAACGTCTAAAGAGGATTTATTAAGGGGTCTTAAGGGGATGTCTTAAGGGGTCATTATAAAATTTCTTAAGGGGATGTATTAAGGGGTCATAATACAACACCTTAAGGATATAATTGATTTAAAAATAATGTATGCATGATATTTAGTGATTATACAATTAGACATAAAATTTCAAAGTAGGAAAACATGCACATTTAACAAACAAAATATATAGAATATTGATTTGATACATAGAAGTACATAGAGTATGTTTAATTCTATAAGTATGTATGTACATATATGTCATCTCAAAAAAATGTTTACAAAATTTGGATATGCCATCTCAAGAACATCTCAAAATTGTGCCTAGAATGTAGTATGTTTTCACACCACCTGATATCAAAATGGTACAAGCAATATCAATGAAATCATCAAAGCATACATATTTTAATTTATATAAAACTATCTATATGTACAGAACTCAAGTACTTGCATTTAAAAGTATTTCACACATGTTTGCAGGTTGAATCCAGACATCCTCTCCTTTTTGTTTCAAAGTATGAGATTAATGCAATGATGGCTTAAGGATACAAAAACTGAAAATAAATTAATTTTAACTATTAATGTACAAGCAATATCAATATGCAATCAAAGGATGTATTTAAATATAATTTAACTAATAATTACCTATTTTTACCAAGTATTCCATGTTGTCTCGGTTGAATCTACATGGACTAGATCCTTTTTGTGATTATGCCTTAAGGATGTATAAAAGAACAATTTAAATCAATTTCAACTAATAACACACTTGACCAATGCCGAAACATGTATTTAATGTATTTAAAAGGAAAAAAGAAAATTAAAACTATATTTACCTATATTTACTTATTCCATTGTACCATCTGTACATCCTCTAATTTTAATTATTCTCTAGCAAGAATTCTTTTGACACATGCACTAGCTCCATCATGTTCTCTTTTACCCTGCTCAGCTTCAAAAAAACTCCATATATGCTGGGCATTAAGTTCCTTGTGAACCCTACTTAACCAATAGAACATTCAAGCATTCTTGAACTGCCCCGTACAATTATCTGACCATATGAGGTGTTCTTTCATATGGATTCCTATTTCTCTTAAATTTCTATACAATATACTAAAACAGTATTGAACAAACTCTAACGAGTGTGTAAGGCCTCTCTTTGCATGTGCCTAATACAATCTTAAAGTGTTATATATTCATCCTAAATAGATGGTTAGATATATTGCAAGCGATATGAATTGTCTAACAGTAACCTTATAGTTTTACATTATGTTATATCACTGTTATTTTACTTAATGAAGATATATGTGCATGTGAATTATTGTATGAGATTCAAACTTATAAGATGAATCTAAAATAAGATAATTGTTGTGTCATATTACATTGGAAGTGAAATTAGCTATGTAAATGATTCATGAATAAAGTTACAAAGATTCAATTTACAATTAATGTTGTTTATTAATATGTCTAACTGTGCTTGATTATGTTGTGCAGGAAATTAAATGAGTTGATGTGGGATTAACATTAGAGGTCGAGAAGATAATGGTGCTAGCATGAGAAGGGATAATCATCAAGTGCAAATCAAAAGACTTCTTGTTGAGGATATAAATTTATCTCCATCTGAGACCTAAAAGCAAGTAGAGTAAATGTATTGGAGGGCTAAGGAATCAAATATGCAAATAGGAGGATGGATAAATATTGGAATCAAATCAGATACATCTTTGGGAAGTTCTAAGTGTAGCCCTATTTGACTTAGAAGGGTTTGAGGTTTTATTATTGATTGGTTGATTATGTTTGAGTAGAATCCATTTGTAGGTCATGTGATGTGAGTTTGGTTGGGGTTGGAACCCTTGGTCAAGATCAAAACTCGTATGGATTCTTTTGTGGGTTTTAAAAAGGGATTATTGAGTCAATTTCCTTGGTTTTTGAACAAGAATAGACCCCTAGGACCTATACCTATGGGTTTGGAACCTTTTTGACATGTGAACTTGTCCTTGGAGTGTGAAAAGACCCCTCAAAAGTCCACATTCATGAATGTGACGAATTCAAAAAGTGTTGGGGCTTGGGAAAAGTGACTTGTCACTCTCAACTTCCCACTCCCCAAAAGTTCTTGGAATTGGCACAAGACTCACACATGTGTGAGCACTTGTGGGAAAGAGTGTAGGTTTGGAGGATTCCTATATATCTCAAGAAGAGGGAAGATTTGGGCATTGCCCACTTCTCCTTTTGGAGAACTTGTGAAGTGAAGAAAAGAAGGAGAGAGTCAAGGATGGAAGAATAGGAGTTCAAAGGAAAACAACTTGTAGAGAGATAAGTCTTTTTCCATTTCTTATTCTTAGTATTGGTAGAGATAGCTTGATCTATGCATTGAATCATAAGTAAGATTGTTTAAGGGATATATTAGAGTAATGTGTTGTATAATGAGCAAGCTTGTTATAGCACTAAGCTCTCACCATTGAATTACAATGGTGTATAATGTATTTCTTGCTCAGGGGTATGGCTAGAGCCCACGAGGCTCCATGACGCCATTAAGGTAGGGTGGTGAGCAAGCCTCATACTTTTCGTTTTATTCTTGGTATTCTTAATTATTGATGCAATATTAAATACTAGTGTATTGTTGTAAAATGAAAGAATGTAAAGAGCAAGTTTGCCACATTAGCATGTAAATCATTTTTTCCTCAAATGTTATTTGAATCATTACAAGCTTAAGTGAGGGATTTATCATACATTGCTCATTAGAAAGGAAGGTGAAAATTAGAGCAAGTTGTATCTATTAGTATGTTACTTAAAGTCTTATATGTACATTTTTGCAAGTTTTCGTTTGTTGGCAATACTTATTACTTAAACCCTTTTGTATTGTTCTTTAAAGGAAAATGTGAGAGTAAAGTTTCTCCTTGGAGTTTTAAATGTAACTTGGTATCATTGTTGTCATTGGTTAACTTAATTAGTGTAAAGCAATATTATTTAAAATATAAGAAAATCTAGCATGGCTATTAATACTTGGTGTTGAAGAATAATAATAATAATTTATGTTATAAATGTCACAATAAATATTAATTGTATTCCTTTTCTTGTTGTTATACTTCAAAAAAAAAAAAATAGTAACTAAATCATGTGAATATATAATGCTAGAGAATGTTGCAAAATATAAAATCAGTAAAACAAATAAATAAAGGAATGAACCCAAAGTACACATTGAATGTAAAATATATATATTTTTTTCAAATTATTGCTTGCTGTTCAAAATATACAGATTTTCAATGTATTCACATATTCATTTCATGTAGAAATATTTATATTTCCAAATAAATTGTTTGCTGTTCAAAATACACATAGTTAAATATATTAACAAATTTATATTCCGAGATTCTATATATATTCTACATATATATATAATCTGTTACAAATATATTTTTAATTAAATATTTCTTTTTTTAACAAAATATAAAATTTATCACAGTTTTATTTTAACAATTATATGAATGATATACATACACTATATATATATATTTGTGCATACAAAAGATTTCATAAAACATAGCAGCAAAATGAAGATCAAATTTTTATTTAAGAACAGCATATATATTTTCTTAAACTATAAATTTTAAGCATTAGATATAACTACTATTTTCATGGAGGGATAAATAAAAAGAATCTCAATTTTATGCCTCTATAGAGAACATAGTAGGGGTAAGAAAACACAGAGATGTAAGTTGTAAAGCATTGTTTTATACAGTAATAAACCCCCAAGCGAATGAGCTCACCCTTTTGGGTGAGAAGTGCATTTTACAAAGTTATAAATCTACAAGTAATGATTTTATTACCCCTCTGTTATTACAGATTCGTGAAACTCTTTTAGCTACTTTCCTTTGAACTCCGACCTCCCTTCTTTTGCTGCAATAGCTTGCATATAAGCAAGAGAAATATATTGAGTAAAGCTAGTAGCTGCTAATTTTCAAAGAAACCGTCCTCATTCCCTTTAAAAAAAATAAAAATTATTTAATAAAAATAAAAAATAGCAAAGAAAATATAGTAAAGGAGGGCAGTCCATACTAGAGCCGCCTCCTCCTCACTTGCAGCTATGGCTCGGTGTTTTCAAATGCCCCTTATTAGTAGATCTCTGGCCCACGCCTTTCCCCAGTCGCTGCTTTCAGTCCCCTGTTTCTACAATACAAGAGAACAAGGAATTAGGGTTAAAAAAAAAGAAAACTAAGTGCATATTTTAGGGCATCTTAATTTTATTAAAATTTTTTAAAATTAAGATATAATTTAATGTATTTTTTTTATTCCTCATGAGTGGATTTGAAAAAAACAAATAAAATTATTGTTTCTTAGGTGTCATCCATTCTGGTTGTTGGAAACTTATTTGCTGGAGACATAGTAGCTATTTGAAATACCTTAGAAATAAATAAATCAAGGAGATGATCTTATATATATATATATATATATTATTAAGAGTTAATTGAAAAATAAAAGAAAAGAAAATAAAATTTGCATTCAATATTTACAATAGGACTTTTTTTTTTTTTTGTTAAGGTTAATATTATTTTACCCATAGAATTATTATTAAGGAGAGTTGCTAAGATATTGAAGATATTATCATTGGTAAAAATGAAGTGATTAGTTGATTTATCGTGAGTCATAAAATTAATGTTAGTTAAAGATTTATTAATGATATTCACCTATGGGTTAGCCAAGAGGAATTTTGATATTGGTATTTGGGGTTTGAAAGAAAAATTTATATAGATGGTGATAAAATAAATATAATGTGGTAAAACAAAGGAATAAATAAAAAGAAATAACAATTAATAAAATATTATTATGAGCTTGAATAATTTACGTGAGTATTTAAGTGAAAAGTAACAACGAAAAGTACTAGTGTCCATTATTAAGTAAAATTATTATTAAATATTAAAAAATTATTAAATACGTTGTGTTTATTAAAGGAGGTAATATCAACATATATTATTTCCCTTGTTAAAGAGTGATATCACTTAAAATATCAATATGATGATTAGTAATAATTGTTAGATTGATTATGAACCATGATTCAATAATAATACTAATAAATAGATAGAATGAGAGTAATCGTATCATCTTGATTTGTGTTTAAATGTTAATAATTTTTTTTAATGGCTAAACTATGGTTAAGCAAAGATAAGAATATTGTTAATGGTATGTCGCTTAGTGAGCGAAAATATGGTGCAAATGAGGATTAAATAAAAATGTTAGTATCGTTAGTTGATAAAACAAAATAGTAACATTTTTTTTATGAAAGATTTCTTTGTGGATCAATAAACTCACGCCTTTATGATACATAAAAAGGAAAGAGACAAAATAAAAGATCTTTAAATAAATTAAGGCATGTATGACTTCGAAATGCAACATTTAAGCTAATCTTAAAAGTGTGATAAGTAAAAGTCAAAAAGTAGGTTACGTGGCTTAAAAGGTAAGCATGGTATTATTTAAATAAACAATAATAATCTAATGTTTAACATTCTAAAATTTCTAACCATAGCATTTAGAATTACCCACGTGGCTTTCAAACTTTAAAATCTCCTTAATGAAAGGGTAGAGAATATTCCCCCCCACTCTCTAGAAAAAGTTCACCTTTAAAATAATAAGAGCATGTAAAAAAAAAAAGAAGAAGTAAAGTTTATGTATTTGATTGGCATTCATTCCATTCCTATAAGTTCCTTTTAAAAAGTAGATATATAAATATATGAAAATAATTTATTTAATTATAGAAGTTAATTATTATAATGTTTTTTAATTTTCCCTTAAGCTAAATAGAATATTTAAGGAATATATATAAGTATATAAGTAGATAAAAGAATTCAGATGGTAGATATTTTAATAAACAAATAAAACAAAAATGATTTACCTTGTTCTTTGGGTCTAGCAAAACGTTTGAACCAATCATCACCTTATTGGTAATCTTGAGGGTGATGGTAATAAACTCGGTATTGGGGATGGTAGAGATATTAAGAGTGGTACTAGTATAATGTCAAACTTTTGATTAACAATTAAGGGTCTAGCATACCCTATGTTTGGAGTCAACCTAAATTCATTTCTGTCCCCTTAGCCCACTCTCGGGTGACATGGCGATGATAATGTTGCACGAGCTATGTCACCCAATGTGCATTGTATGTACTATGCACATATATGTTTGTTAAAAACTTAGTATATTGCATTATTGTTCAAAAAAAAATTGTAGTTGTGTTTTTTCCCTAGTGTAAATTATGGGCATTACAGAGTGTAACCGATTGTCACTCAAATAAAAATGACACTCCCTCAAAACTTTTCTATCATCCTCAGTGCTATCATCTACATGTCTATAAACAATATGGACAAACATAACTACTTGCACTGAATTATAATATTGAGATTGAACTTCCTCTTGTGGAGCAAGAGTATAATTCTCTGCAAAATCAAGCACTGAAAGTATAGTACCAATTGGAAATGTATTTCTACATGCACGACATTGGCCATCAAGCCATCAAGCATGTTCAGAGTGAATGACATATTTTGGTACAATTTTATTCTTAAATTCACTCATGAATGCATGCACACTAACTTTTTTTATAACTAAATCACAAAGCTTTCCTATTTTTCCATCTTTTAAAGAATAGTGAACATTCTTAAATCTTTTTACATCTACTAATTGTTGTCCAAAATCATGATCAACTCTTTCATGCAAACAAATTCTTAAAAATGAAAGATTTTCAGAGTTAATGCATTTTCCAGAAATACAAGAACTTAAATAAAATAATTTATAATTAGATTTTTCACAAAAAAAACTTGAAATAAACTCTCTTATTGCTTCAGGTGGCATATTAGTACCGCACTCCTGTGTAATCATGTTAGTATGCAAGGTACAACGTATATATAAAAAAAATCATAAAAATAATGAAATTGAACATGTATTTTACAACAACAAGATATTTAGTGCTTATTAATTTTTACATACCAGGGTTTACATTTTTCAAAAGACCTTTGACTTATTTTAATATTACCAGGTAACACTGAATTGCTACAAAATTTTCTATAAAATTCAGTTTGTGTTGTATCTAATAGATGTTTTGGGTGAGGATCGCAAACTTTGGACCCCACCCTTAATTTTAAAACATTTCTAGCATTAGATGAAACCTTAGTATTATCATTCCAATATTTTTTGATCAAAGATTTAATTTCAACATTCAATTTCATATCAGACCTTGGTAGTCATCCAATGAAACTCCAACATTGATTGATAGGATCATTTTCTATACTTTCTCTTCTTTTTGCCGCTCTTAGCAATGTTTTAAGATGCATTTTTAAAACTTCACTAATATTGCCTACCATTATTTTATTCAAATTTCTTTATTAACTATACCAGTTGTTATAGCTCTTCTTGTTGCATTTTTATCTTTAGATTGACTATTTTTCCCACTAGATTGAATGGCACTAGCAACAATAGACATAACATGTTTTAATGATTGATCTTTTCTTTTTGGTTTAACATAAAAGCCTAACCTTTTCATTACTTTCCTCATTTTTTGCATTCTCATCAATTGCATCATTAGTTGACATTGAAATGTAAAATTTTTATGATAAAAGAATTTGGTGTATACTCTATTCACATGTGTTCTTATTTTCCTCCAAGAAATTTGACCATTAAGATTATTGAAAACACCACTTCCAATTTAAAAAAACTATTTTCATTAAATTCAACATCACATTCTATATTTTCATCTTCATTTTCATCTTCATCTTCATTTTAATTTACATTTTCATCTTCATTTTCATCAACAAAACGGTTTTCATTTTCATATTCATCAAAAATATAGGTTTTGTTTCCATTTTCAGGAAAATTATCATTCTGATTTTCATTTGCAACAAAAGATTTTTCTTTTTCGTTTTCAAAAAATTCTATAAAATTATCATCTCTCTGAATATCATCAATGACAACATCATTAAGTCCAACATCTTGTAAAACTTCTACATACAAATTTACCATTTCACTAACATGTGGATTTGAAGAAATACTTGGATTTGTGCATATTGAAACATTCTCCATAGAATTCAAAGAGGGATTTGAAGACATAGTAGGACTTGTTTGTATAACTATATTCTTCTCCAAATTGACTCCTTGCAAATTAGCTTCATCTACAACCATGGTATCCTCAATTTTATTATTTTCAATAGTTGTGGAATTGGATGCTCCACCATCATTCATTGATTTCATTCTCATTATTCTTTCTCTTTGTCTTTATCTCTCCTCTCTATTTGCTTCAACTTCTTGAAGATTCAATGTCTTCCTTCTCTTATTACGAGCTTTATCTCCCATGATTATAAAATTCTCAAGCACAAATGAATGTTAATAGTGAAATTCTTCAAAATATTCAATCCAAATTGGAAGTTGAATACCTATTAGGACAAAATTATTCCTCTTGTGTTCTTCAAAACAAGTAGAAAACTAGGACAATTCCACTTAATTTTTTTTTTTTCATGCCTCCTTTGAAAAATTCAATCCATATTGCAAGTTGAAGAACTTTTGTTCCTCCAAACAAACACAAAACTAACACAATTCCACTTCAAAAATGGTGTAGATGAAGCCTCATTTGAAAAAATTAATTAAAAATCAAGTTCACCACCTATAAAAACAATAGCTCATGAAAAATAGTTCAATTTTACTACTCTCAGCCATACTTGTGAATTTGCATACTTCATAGTATTTTTTGGCAGTAAATTTAAATAAAAGAAATGAGATCCCATTTATAAAAACTCGGATCACATTCTATAATTGGGATCTTGTTCCCCGATATTTAATGTGGAGACCATTGGAAGGAAAAAAAGATCTCGTTTACAAAATGGGATCCCATTTCCCTTCCAACGGTCTGAATATTATAAATTAAACAAACAAGAACCCAATTATAAAATGGGATCTTACTTTTAATAAATGGGATCCCGCTTTTAATAAATGGGATCCTATTTTATAAAGCGCAATCTTGTTTTTAAAAATTTGAATTTCTATTAGCTTTGTGGTCGGGTTTTTCCCTAGGATTTTGGTTCGGGAAAATCATTGGAAATCCGAATCTAGGCCTTCAACCTGGTTTGACCTGCAAGTTGAAGGTCCTAACAATGTCAGAGAAAAATATTGACTTTGGACATATGGCTAACAACTTTGTTTGTAGAAGTTTAAAAAAAAATTAAAACCCATTTTAGATGAGACAATGCAGATTCTAAATATGTAATTTTTTTTACAACTGGATTATTTTTTCTATTTTTCAATTAATTTCTAATAAAATTGGTCCATAAACTTTAAATCTCAATGTTTTTTTACTATTTTTATAACTTTTGATCAACATAACATTTTGACAAACGGATTGCATGAGAAAAAACTTCAGACAATTCTTTTCAATTGAAAAAAATATATATCAAAAAATGATAAGTTTAGGTCATCTTACGCACGTCATACACGACGATTTTTCAAAACGACAAATCTGCCTAATAAAAATTTAACAAAAATAATTCAATCAAAAATTACAAAAAAATATCAAGAACAAGCTTCAGTGAGTCACAAATATTCCAAAAGGACTTAGAAAAATACGATAATTTAAGTCAAAATATGGATGTCATACACATGCATGGTATGGTAAAAAAAAAGTGACTTTTAAATAGTGGTTTTTAGAAACACCTATTGAAACTCAATTTGTACAATTTGGGTATTGAAATAAATTAAATATTTGGAAACTAGACTCTGAGCACTACATTTTATGATTAGTGAATTTTTTCAAGATTTCATTCTAAGTGCTTCAAATTTTAAGGTCAAATGTGTCAAATTCTAAAAATTAGGAAAAACACTTCCACTTTTTGGCCAAGAAGTGGACTCAACTTCTTGAACACACCTTTGTATAGAAACACACAAATATATATATATATATATATATATATATATAAGAAGCTTTGAAGATGATGAAGAAGAAGAGGGCATGAGAGAAAGAGAGAAAAGGTGTGAGTTTATTGTGTGCAAGCAAGTGAACAGAGGAGAATATCAGAGCTTAAATACTTTATCAGTAGTACAAATTTGTTGAGCAATGTAATGCTTTTATTTTGAGCTTCAGCAGAACTAAACCCTACACATTGAAGGTGTATTCCATCAGTTCATTCTTTAGCAGTGAGCCACTATCATTGTATCTTGGTAGTGAGCCATCTTTTGTATTCAGGCTGTGAGCCCTTTAAGGACAATGAGTCCTGGCAATGTGCACTGTAATATTTTGTATCTAGATTAATATATTGTGAGTTAACCCTCACAGTGTTTTTTCCTCATTAGGTTTTCCACGTAAAAATCCTAGTGTTCTTGTGTGTGTTGCATTGAATTTTTTTTATGTTCTCTCTTACTGATTTAGTAAAAATAGTAATAATGGTCAAGTAGATTTTATTATTAGTTTTTGGAATATTGATTCACCTTCCATCTTAGTATTCCAGATGTTCAACATGATTTCCATTGAAGAGGAAAAGGACCTCTCAACGTTGTCTGTTGATGAGCTAATGGGTTCACTTCAAACCCATGAGCAATGCCTAAATAGGTCTGCAAATTCTTCCCATGAGAAATCTTTCAAAGCTCAAGACAATGCAAGAGGCAAGGGGAAAGGTAGAAACAACTCCGAACGAAGCTCAAGAGGCAAAAGTAGAAGCAACTTTGGAAGAGGAGGCTCAAACAATCAAGAGGAAGCCAACACCTCCCAAATAGACTTCCAAAATTATACAAAGAAGAATAGCAACTCAAATGAGAGGTATGATAAGAGAAATGTGCAGTGTTACTACTATCACAAGTATGGTCACTATGCAAATGAATGTAGGAAGAAACATGACTAGGCAAGTCAAAATGCAAATGTGGCTGATGAAAAAGTGGCTAAATGTAATTAGAAAAAGTCCTTCATCATGTGCAACATTACTAAGCAAGGTGGGAATGAGGTATGGTTTTTAGATAGTGGATATAGCAACCACATGAGTGGTAATGAGAGTTTATTTTCTTTCATTGATAAAAATGTCAAGTTTGTGATAAAAATTGGGAACAATGAAATAGTTCCAGTTGTGGGAAAGGGGTTTATTATATTTCAAACCAAGTAAGGTGAGAAGAAGGAGATTGACAATGCATATTTTTCCCCTAATATAAAGCACAATCTCATGAGTATTGGATAAATGATCCAAAAAGGCTACAATGTGTTGACGAAAAAGGGTGAATGCATCATTTATGAGAAGGATGGAAGGAATAAAATAGTTGTAGCAGTTCCAATGACAAAGAATAGAACATTTCCTTTGAGGTTAGAGAGGTGTTTCTCATCTCAGTTCACAGCTACAACCTCTAGGCATGGAAAATGTACATCAGTACAACATCAAGCAACCCCCCAAGATAGTCATTTAAGACTGCTCCAAGCTTTTACATCTTAGGTATGGACACTTAGGCTATGTCAATTTGAATCTTTTTTCAAAAAATGGCATGATTAAAGGTTTTCCAACCATTGTAGAGTCTAGTGTTAGATGTGAACTCTGTATTTTAGGTAAGTAGCATAGGTAGCCTTTTCAATCAGACAATTCTAGAAGGGGAAGAGCACCATTGGAGCTGGTGCACACTGACTAGTGTGGCCCTATGGAAAAAAATTCTATTGTTGAGAGTCAATATTTTATG
Source organism: Sequoia sempervirens (assembly GCA_007258455.2). Lineage (NCBI taxonomy): Eukaryota > Viridiplantae > Streptophyta > Pinopsida > Cupressales > Cupressaceae > Sequoia > Sequoia sempervirens. The sequence continues at coordinate 21,986 of VDFB02168168.1, forward strand.
ACCTTCATAGATAATTACAACCGGGTATGTGCATGATCATGATGGGCCAAAAAATTGCAATATGATGGGTATGTGGCCAACGACTTTTTTTTAACCCAAAATTGATGAAACGAAAAGGGTTTTTAAAGGAGATTCTTAGCTTTTCACCAATATAAATTATGCTTTAATTTGAATTTAATAAGTAATTATTATTCATTTTCTATTCAAATTATGACTAAAGTCCCGATTAATAGACTAATTGAAAAACATCTATAGATTTCAAACAATATCACATTTTTTGAATCCAAAATATGTGTCACATTCTATGCTTTGCATACTATAGGATTAGAAAAGGAAAAATTGAATTTCATGAAGTTTTGACCAAGTTAAGGTGGTTAGACATACAATTTTTTTATTTTTAAAAAAAGTTGTAATAAAAAAATCATAATTAATTATTTACTTGGAAAAAAATTACAAAAAAATATGCATCACATCGGGACATGATTCCTCTATTTATATCTAAAATATTATCATTTTATTGTGGTTAGGGTGGTCAGAAAGACACCTACTTATTTTTTCCTTGAAATTTAAGTACTACTGCATTGAAATTTCAAATTTTCACTAAATAGATTCTTTTATTTTTTAAACAAACCTAGTAGTTTAGAAACTAAATTCAATTTTCTAAAAATTCTATTCTTACATATTTTTGAAATAATATAGATAACTTATTCAATTTTTTACGTCAAGTTTCCTAACTTTGATTTTTCTGATTTTTTTGCCACTTAAGGGTCTATTTTTTCCATGATGATCCTATACATACCCAACCATAAGACATGGGTTTATTTCTTACAACATAAATATGAAGCATTTGAAAAGTTTAAAGTGTTTAAGGACAAGCTAAAAAGGAGAGTGGACATTTCATCAAGGTCCTAAGGTCAGATAGAGGGGGAGAGTATACCTCCAATCAATTTATGAATTTTTGTAAACAAAATGGCACTGAGAAGGAGCTAAAAAAAGCTATACTTTGCAACAAAATGGAATGAATGAGAGGAAAAATAGAACCATTGTGGAGATGGAAAGAAGTATGCTCAAAGACAAGAGACTTCCAAACAAATATTGGGGTGAAGTTGTAGCAAGAATAGTATATTTGATAAATAGAAGTCCTACAAAGGAAATTTGTGACAAGATTCCACAAGACGCATGGACAAAATGCAAGTGGATGGTTGAACACTTGAGAGTGTTTGGGTGTGTGGCATATGCATTTGTGCTAAAAGAAAAGAGACAAAATTTGGATGAAAAGGGTGAAGTGTATCTTCATGGGCTATAGTGAAGAGTCCAAAGCCTACAGGTTATGTAACCCAGTCACCAAGAAAATAGTTATCAGTAGAGATGTAGAGTTCCTAGAGAATAAGTAATGGGATGGAATGGTGGATAGCAACACGGGTATTTATATCACAATACCCTTTGAGGATGAAGAAGCTCCAAAAGGTAGGAGCGCCAAAACTTTACAGTAAGGTAATAGTTTAGAAAACATTAGCAACTCCAATTTTTTTTAGTAGAACACTTTCTCTAGAAATTTACAATAGGGCAAAAATTCTAGCCCATAGTCTTCTTCATCATTCCAATAGTCAAGTAGCAGCAGTAGTGAGATTTTAGACCCAACTCTCGTCAAGCCCTAATGCCAAAAAGGACCGAGAGTCTAAGGGAGACCTACCAAAATGAAAGTTATGATGAAGAATTTGATGAAATCATGAATTTTGTATTATTTTCTCATAGTGATCAAATTTATTTTGAGGATGCTCTAAAAGAAAAAAATGGTGTGAAGCTATGGATGAGGAAATAGATGCAATAGAGAGAAACAAGACATGGGAGCTAATTGATTTTCCTCCCAACAAGCAAGTTATTGGAGTAAAATGAGTCTATAAGACCAAGAACAATACTGATGGAAGAATAGAGAGGCATAAGGAAAGAATAGTTGTCACGGGGTAAAAATAGTAGTTTCAAAGATATTATCATGAGACATATGCTCTAGTTGCAAGGATGGAAATTGTGCGGGAAGTAATAGCAATTGCAACCTAGCACAAATGGAAAGTATTTCAAATGGATGTAAAGTCGGCCTTCTTAAATGGAGTGCTGAAAGAAGAGGTGTGTGTGGAGCAGCCACCTAGATACGAAGTTCCAAGGCAAGAAAACAAGGTATAAAAGCTAAAGAAATCTCTTTATGGGATGAAGCAAGCACCACGAACATGGCACATCAGGATTGACTCATATTTATTGAGCAATGGCTTTAGCAAAAGTGATGGTGAGCCCACTCTTTACATCAAGGCATCTGATGGTAAGATTTTAATTGTTGTCTTGTATGTTGATGACTTAGTTTTCACTAGGGATGATGATTTCCTCATTGTTGATTTGAAAGAGGCCATGAAAAGAGAACTTGAAATGACAGACTTAAGTCTCTTGAGGTGTTTTCTAGGCATAGAAGTAAAACAAATGCATGATGATATATTTATCTCTTAAGCAAAGTATGTAGTAGATATTTTGAAGATATTTAGAATGTTGGAGAACAAACTAGCCCCAACCCCAATAGTTATATGTCTAAAATGAAGCAAAGAGGACAACAACAGTGATGTTAACCCAACCCTCTACAAGAGCATGGTTGGAAGCCTCATGTATTTGAAAGCAACAAAACTTAATTTGATGTACTTAGTAAGTTTGATTTCTAGGTTCATGGAGCAATCTAAGGACACACATTGGAAAGCGGGTAAGAGAATCCTGAGGTATGTGAATGGAACCAAAGGATATGGTATTTTTTATAGTGTAGCAAATGTTTTTCAACTGGTTGGGTACACAAATAATGATTGGGCAGGAAATATAGATGACAAGAAGAGAACATCAAGATATTTGTTCCACATGGGTTTAAGAGCAATAGCATGGGCATTAAAGAAGTAGCCCATAGTTTCTCTCTCCACAATTGAAGTGGAGTACATAGCAGAAAAAGTAGCAACATGTCAAGCTATTTGGCTTAGAAGAATCCTTGCAGACTTGAATGAGGAGCAAGAAGATGGTACAACCATATTTTGTGACATGTCTTCTATTTCCTTGACTAAGAATCATGTCTTTCATGGATAAAGCAAGCACATTGAAATTAGGTACATCATTTCATATGAGAATTAGTTGAGAAAGGTGAAATTAAAATAAATTTTTGTAGGTTTGAGCAGCAGCTTGCAGACATTTTACCAAACCATTAAGTAGAGATTGCTCTGAACACCTAAGGGATAGGCTTGGGATGACAACAAGCCCTGGAATTTAAGTTCTGGAAAATCAGAAATGTGTCAGAAATTTGAACAAGTCCAAACAAGACAACTCCATAACATAGAATAGGTGCAAATAGGTTTTTCTCTAGAAATTTTGCTCCGGAAAATTTGCTCTGGAAATTTTACTTTGAAAATTTTGCTCCGAAAATTTTGAATGGTGATGCAAAATAGAAAGGCTCAAGATTAAGAGGGAGTGTTGGAATAACTAATCTTGAGCAACAACAACCAAATGCATTTAATGTAGTGTCAGAAGAGATTTGTTGGGATCTTCCACCCCCCTTTGTCATGTCTGACAACCACATTGGCTAGTTAGTGTTTTTGGTAGTGAATTAAATTCCGGTGGTTGAATTTTGAAATTGAGCGAATTTTTTTGGAAAAGGTAAGAAAGACAAAAAGGAAGAATAGAAGAAAAAGTCAGTAGACAGAAATAATAGAAGGACAAGGAGGGAATGTTCAGTAGAACATAACAAAAGAAGGAAAAAAAGAACCTACAGTAGCAAAAGACATTGCATAGAGTGCAAAGGTCCAGTGCTCCGAAATATTTGTAGTTACAACATAGATCAACACACATAAAGCTTAGTTGCACCGGAATTTGGGCAGTTTATTGTATGAAGTAAATATAGAGCCATAAATTTTATTTTTGTATGTAAACATTTCTTTAATGTAATTTTTGTGTATGAATGAAATAGAAAATTGTTTTGCCTCCTTCTTTTCTCCTTTTCTCTGTGTGTGTTTTCGTCTTTGCCCACTTTAGTAGGGATCTTATCCCTTCAAAAATGAGGTCATGCCCATAAGGAGAACCCTTTAGTTGTGAGTTAAACTGGGTTGCGTAGAGGGAGATAGGCATAGAAGATGAATTTTAGTGTAGACAAAATGAAAGAAGAAGAGGTTGCATAGGAAAAGAGGTAAGCAGCTAGAAAAAGAGAGATTTAGAGGGAGTCGCAAATTATAATGTGGAGTTTAAAATTTGAAACACAATACAAATGCAAAGGGTTCGTGCCATTTTAATATAGTAATTTAAATTTTTAAATGCAATAAAAATGCGTAGAAGAATGGAGGAGAATTGAGTAAAAGTTACACATAGGAGGAGGCTATGATTGGTAAAGAAATAAAAAATGCAAAACTAGTCGCTTATCGTATGACAAATTATAAATTATTTGGCATATGAGTAATGAATTCAAATTTAATAAATTTGGCTTGATTTCAGAATTTCATTGAAAGTGAATATGAATGAGAGTTGTATTTGGATGGAGTTGAAAATAATTGAATAGCCATCATAGTTTTTTGGAATATGAACACCGTTTTAATTTGATGAATGAAATTGTCAAAATAAATTGTATTGGCTGCAAAATTAAAGAATTTTGTGATAGATATTATTTCCTTATTTAATTGATTCAAATTTTCATGTCACTAATTAATTGTGAATCAAATAAAAGTCAATCAAAACATGTTTACAACCATCAAAATTCAAAAACACCATACATACTAAAAACAATGAGCAGATAATTAACGCTACTACTTATATCCAAAATTATATAGAAAAATAATAATATAAAATAAAAATACAGTTGAACTAATTATCTTCATACTTCGTCCTAATCTCCTAAAATGCTCCCTAACTTGTCCCTTTCACTCTCTTCAAGAAAATCCCTTCACATGTAGAATATTTAAGAACATTTAAAGAGTGCAAAGTCAAACGAATATTTAAGAACATTGCGATATCGACATATCAATATATTAGGGCCCACGTGAATGTTAAGGTCAACGTTACTATTTTAATAAATTGCAGGCCATAGCTTATGACATATCTACCTCTGTATTTAAATCCGTTAAGTTGGCACGTTACATCGCTTTATTTTTTTACTGTTATTTTTCAAGTGCTATAAGTATCCCACTACCCGAAGATTTTGTCTTCCAAGCTCCTCAGGCCAAGTTTTTGAGAGGAAGATCTGGCTAAAGATCTGGCAAAAGAAAACGATAACAAACGTTGAAATGGAAGCCCACGACAAAGGTTTCATAGAGTTTCTCTGTGAGTAAATCTAGCTTTTTATGTAAGAGATTTGTAGGGATTCTCTATGAAGACGAGACGAATGATTGCGTGGAAGTTGCAAGATTTTGTTGCGTCGTCATCTACAAATGACAGGAGTTTCATATCCGGCAGCAATCGGACTAGATCGACAATGGTGAGCTTGTCAGGCAACAGCAATTCCAGTGGGGATTTAAACGGAAGCAAAAATTTTCACACAGAGGTGATTCCGGCTATTCTGCTTGGCAGCCTCTTCATGACGTTGGGTTTATTCATTTGTTGCCGACGCCGCATCCCTGACGAGGACCCTAATGGGGATGCGGGTACGGAAAACAGCGATCCGGAGGGATTCAATACAGAACCCACAGGAGGTTTGGAGCAGACGGTTATTGAGAGCTTCCCGGTTCTAAGTTTCAGCGTTGTAAAAGGGTTAGAAGCCCATTTGAAGTGGTCCGGGTGCGCGGTTTGCCTGAGTGAGTTTGAGGAGGAGGAGATGGTGAGGTTGCTTACCCAGTGCAACCATGCCTTTCATCCCAACTGTGTCGATATGTGGCTCTGCTCGCACTCCACCTGCCCACTTTGCCGCTCCACCCTTCTTCTCGTGGACGATTCCTCGAAGCCCACGCCCGCTGGGTTAGATGTCACTGGACAAAATAGCTTAACGCAGGGAACAGTTACCATAGATAATTTGGAAGATGGCAGCCAGAACAGTGCTCCTGTTAGTGGTTGTATGAGCGATGGCGTGTGCAGTCGTAAAGATGTGTGTAAAGCGAGATCTGAGAGGTGGGGAAGCATTAGTAGTAGGAACCGAGCATCATTTTTCAGGACGTTTTCAGAGCGTTATGTTCCTTTTTATGTGGAGATGTAAGTTGCTGAGTATCCGATACAGGTTTTATGTGTTACAGAAAAGATCGACGTCCTACGATCATGTCAATCATGTGGCTTCGTCTTGATTCGTGAATTTATAACTCTTGATTATAACGAGGAAGAAGAGTTTTAGAGCGACAATCGCTATTGTCTGTCCTCCTATTTGTGTCTCCAAGGCTATGTACGATAATGGCTATGGCACTGTTTGAAGCCTTTTATTGTAAATTAATCCCAAGATCATTATACGCATCCGTTGACTTTCTTGGGTTAGAGAAGTCTTATAATAATCTTGGTTCGTTTTGTTAATTCTGTAGCATTTTGTTTTACTATTCTTCTAACTAAAAAACTAAAAATCTTTTAGATATTATTAGTTTTAAGTTAGTTTTTTTAATTTATTTTTGTTTTTTTCAAGAGTTTAGTTCAATAGTCTTAGATTATGGTATTACTATTACAATTCAATCATGTAGTTTTTCAAATCAAACTCATTGACCCATATTTCATGAGTAGTGGTTCACAAGAATTCATCTCTCATGAGAATTAATGATCCACTTAGCACTCAGTGCATCAAGTGATGCTCAAAGAGGTGAAGCATTGCGCCTTTGGAGGTCACCCATCCCGATGCTACTCTAAATCAAGCATCGTTTTGGGGTAGTACTGAGATGGGTGACCTCCTGGGAAGGCCCAATGCTTCACCTCTTGAGCAACATCATCTAGATGCAATGAGTACTAAGTGGACTATTCATTCTCATGAGAGATGGGTTCTTGTGGACCACTACTCATAAAACATGGGTCAATGAGTTTGACTAAAAAATTACAATGTTGAATCTTAATAGCAATATCATAATTTGGCATGCCATGGAAAATAGATCCTACTTACCAGCGATCTTGAGTTTAGTTCTTTATAGGGGAGCTCTCAATAATCTTGCAACTGATGTGCAATGAATCCTCAACCAGAGTTGAACCCATGAGCTAGGGTAGCCTCTTCTGCCCCCAAACAAATCAAGAGTTGAACCCATGAACTAGCCTACGTAAAATAGCAGTCAAGTGATGAGGTAACCCTAAGAGTGATATTATTAGATGTTATTGATTTAAAAGTAAAATTGTCAATAAAAAGTATACTAAATAGGAGGTATTTTTTCCGCAGTGTCAAATTATGATATTATATCCGGGGATTCAACCCGTGTAGTTCGAGTCAAACTCATTGACCCATGTTTCATGAGTAGTGGTTCACAAGAACCCATCTCTCATGATAGAAAATGGTCCACTTAGCACTCATTGCATCTAGGTGATGCTCACAGAGGTGAAGCACTGGTCCGTCCCGGGAGGTCACCCATCCCAGTACTGCTCCAGCTCAAGCACGCTTAACCAGGGAGTTTTCTCCAAGGTTAAGCCCACTTGAGTTGTTACCCCATTTGCAAAACCTTCAGCAAGTGTTGTGCCTTATGAACCATTCATTATAGAGCCCCTTTAGCTCATCAGTTGTTACCCCAATAAAAAGTATACTAAATAGTTAATTGTTCTAATTGATTGTAAAAATTAAAGAAATATTATTTTAAAAGGATTAATAGAAGTAATTATAAAAGTCAAAAAGTGTTTTTTAAATGATTGATTAATAATGTAATGAAGTCAAAGCCTCCCACAATATACTTTTGTTTCCTTTTATATCATTTATAGATGTTTTCTAATATACTTGAAGTGCTTTAAAAAAAGGTGTTTAAAATGGAATTGACTTTGTCATGTTGAAAAAATATATTATTTTATTTTAATAAAATTGTAAGAATTGAAATGTGATTGTAGGAGTTCAAATTTGTTTAAGCGAAAGCATTATTGTTTGAGTGGAATTTACTAAATTTAAAACTTATTCTTAATATAGATAAAATTATGTGAAAGCACTAAAAATCTTTGCAAATAGTAGGAAATATTTTTTACTTTTATCTTGTTGGAAATAAGATTGGAAATGGCATGTCAAGATGGTGCTTGGTTAATAATTAGTTTAGTGAAAATGGAAGGGTTAAAGGTTTAAATCCTATTGTGTAGATGGGTCTTTTCTAATTGTTTTATTTTTAATTTTTATTTAGAAAAATTAAAATGTCATATATAAATAGCAGAATCATAATCAACACGTGTAAATAGTAAAATTATTGGATACTTCTTTATATGTGGACAATATTATTTTGTCAAATAAATATTTATTCTATTGTAATGGGTGTAATATTAGTTGAAATCATATTTTCATGCATATTATCACTTTTATTGATAGTTCTTTTTAAAATTTTGAGATTGTATTTAACTCTTATAGTTTTGTAAGTTAAAGAGGAAGATATATGAGTTCAAATGATGAAGGAACATTCATTTATTGAGCTTGAAGAATAGGTAAAATGTTGGAAGAGCATTTTTTTATAGGAATAATTATATTTCTATTAGGTTTGGTATTTACAATTATTTTGTTTAGTGTTAGAGTAATTATGAATTAGATAATAATTAGTTAATATTTAATTAATTATTAGGATAATATCTTCTTATGCACTTAAGCTAAAATTAGGAGTGATTTTTTCTATTAACTAGAGTGAGCATTTATTCGATCTAAAAGGAAGAAAATTTATTTGCTTCTTCTATGGCTTAGGACCTAGAATGACAATTTTCACTTTCACTCAAGAACAAACCCTTGAGATCTCAATACAAAGGAGAAAGACATCTTGCAAGAGGGTTGTTCTAGGGGATGAATATAAACTAATAAGGGGTTCACCACCAAGTAAGAACTTGGAAAGATAGATGAAATGCAAGATGCAATAGTAAACCCTAATTCAATGCAATGACCTATAAAATGACCTAGAAAAGTAAATGAAATGAAATAGAAAGCTGTGAGATGAATTGTGTGCACCTAGGAATCTAGAAATGATTGGAAGGAGCTTTGAAACACTGAAAACACTAAATTTAATGCTGACCGGAACTCATTCACCAACCTGGGTGAATCCGTCTAGAATATGGGTTTCTATGCAGGAACATGAATTTGCCAAATGGGTATTTGAATCTATAAAATTCTGAATTTTGACTGAAATTGGGACTTATTCACCATAAGTGGCAAATCAGTCTAGTTAGGGTTTTCTGAAGCTTCAAAGTTTGATCATGATGTTCTCTATCTGTTCTATC
>VDFB02168169.1:0-28046 GCA_007258455.2 Sequoia sempervirens
CTAGGATTTGCATTACTTTGCATCTCATTTAGGGTTCTTAACTTGCATTGATTTGCATCTCATTTAGGGTTTTAGGTTTGCATTTTTGCATTCTTTAAAATCTAAAAAATTCAAAAATCTCATTAATTTTGTAGAGTATTTACATAACATTGCATGTTCAGTCACTTAAATCAAAAAATTGAATCAAAATTACATCTCAAATTAGGGCATTTTGCTTGTCATTTAACATCATTTCATACTTGCATTTAGATATGATTTTCTAGAAATTTGAAACTGTAACTACCTGTTTGCAACTAGAATTTGAAAACATAAACATCAACTCAAAATTTTGTAATTTAATTTTTCAAAACCCTGACACAAGGCCCATTCGCCCATGGGTGAATGAATCCCTAATCAGGCTTCATTCTGAATTGTTGGGCATTAAAACCCCTCTATTTGTATTTTCTATTTTTGTATTCAGGTCTCTATTTCAGTTTCCATAAATTTTTGTTTTTTGAAATTATTTACATTAAGGTTAATTCGTCAATTCAAGTGCATTTCAAAATCAAAATTAAACTTAAAATACATCATTTTCAGGTTTTTGCATCATATAATAAAAAAATATCTTGTTTAAAATCTAGAAATTTCCATCTTTTTACATACATTGCAATACCTATTTTTTATTGTTTCTTGCCTATTTTCCATTTTGAGTGCACCTTAGGTTTGGTGAAACTTTTATGAGCTTCACACCTAGTTTCCTATTTCCAATATTGTCATGAGACATAGTTCGAGACTCATGTCACCCCGCGATACATCACTCATTGTGGATCTTGGGTTTTCCAACTCTTTCACTCATCGTGTTGACACTAGTCAACCCACTATGGACCATAACCTTGACACTTCATTTCCTATGAACTCCTTACAATAACTAATATTACTAATGTTGAATCAATGGTTTCAAATGTCCCTCAAGAGAACCTTATAAAAATGGATGAAGAATTAGATAAATTACAAAACTTTGTGAGTTTTGAATATATTGTTGGTACTACGATTCTTATCATAGATAACATGAGGAAAATACTTAAATATGAACAAGGAATAAAAATTTTGTGTAGCCTCACTTACATCATTGATCATCACATGAAAAAGTGTCCTATAAACCCTACGGTCAACTACATTGAAGTTCAACCTCGTAACCAAGACATTGCTTTCTCACAAAATGATATACTTAAACATGCACCCAATGGTCCTCTTTACATAGTTGGAAGAATCAATGACAAGCCTAATAATGGGATATTAATTGATCTCGTCTATGTAAAGAACGTGATAACTGAAGAATTCTTGTTTTTTCATGAACTTTATCAAGATACTTATGAACAACCGAAAGCATGGATCAAAACACATAATGGTTTTTCTTGCCCTATGATAGGTTCGATAACTCTTCCTTTACAAGTTGGATCAAAAATATTGAATGTCTCATTCTCCATCATCTCGACGTCAAATCAATTTTTCTATAAATTTAGGCTACCCATGGCTTCGCTCCATGAAATTCATCCCGTAAGTAGTGCATAAATGCTTAAAGTTTCCATTTGGAAAATAAATCTTTACTATGCACCATAGTGGCTTTAATCCTATGTCTTCCTGTGGGAATTTCTCATTGGATTTCTTTTGGCCCAAACCTATGGAACCTATTAGGCCTCATGAGGAATTCTTTTTCAAATCTTATCAAAAGTTTAAAGCAAAGTACATAGCAGAATTATCCCTTAGCAATATGCCTCAACCCACAATTGAGCCTCCCATCCTTGATGAAACCATGACTGAACCAAAATCTCTTCCAAGTAGTGAAGACCAAAACATGAAAAATCCTTTACCTATTTCCTATAAGAGACCACGAGATAACCAAATAAGTCTCGTTGTGCCTCCTAAAATCAAACAATTTTATAAAGTTAAAGAGAAAGTGGTTGAACAACCTCCCATGGTTCCTTTTGTTCCTCCCTTGCAGGAAGAAAAGAAACTTATATTTGATAAACCCACTTCTACACAATCACAACTTGAAAACCAAACAAAAATAAATCAAAATGCTAGAGAGCATAGGCGTAGACGTCGTGCTATTGCTCATTTGATACAAGAAAAAGATTAATCAACAAATCAAAATCAAACAACAACTCAAGCAATGCATGATGATTCTCCACCTTTTCTGCAACAAGAAAATCCTAAATCTCGACCACAACAAGAACAAGCACCTTCCATGGATATTATCATTATTCCTCCTATTGTGATTAACTTGGATAATGATGATGATACTACTAAATTGATGAGGAAGTTCATAATGAGTTGAATAAATATTTTTTTCCTCTTCCATGAGCTTAGAAGATATCAACCATGATGGTCCTCCTATAAAGAGTGAATCACCACATGTTGAACCTAGTGATGTTCCTAGTATCACACTTGTTTTTGTCCCTTTGGCTAGTTATCCACCTTCCACATATGATGAAAAATATTGGGATGAAGACGACCTGATGGGTTGACTCACATGTGCTCTACTAGTCATTTATTTTTCTTCTTTTCATGTTCTTTTTGTGTGATTGCATGTGTGTAATGTGATCCCTCGTATCGTTTTGTTTGACATATCTTTATTTTCATTCCTCTATTTGTACCTACATTCTTCTATATGTCGTAAATATTTATCTTTTCTATTTTCTTGTGTTTTACTTTTGGGGATGATGCAAGGCATCGAGGCATTTAGGTCTCTTCCATGTTGACCCAAAAAAATTTCTTTGTTTTTGCTCTCTATGTGTGATTCTTCTAGTTCTACGAGTATTTGGGGAATGATGTCATTTCCAAGCTCTATAATATCATTGTAGCAAAGACATATGTTGACCCAAATCCATGGATCACTTGTGTGTTATTTTGGGATTTCATTTGGGGGCAACGCCTTTTCCTGATGTACCTTCATTTGGAAACATATGCTTGACATAGGGCTTTCCAAATAGGATCTCATTTCTTGTTTAACATTTATCATTTTGCTACTTTAAAGTAATTGCTCACAATATGGTGTTTAGCAATTTCTTTAAAGTGGGTGCATACATTGGCATTATCATTTTGAAATTTTTTACTATAACTTATGTTTCATAGTGTGGCCTTCTTATTTCGTGTGATGTGTCTTTTTCTTGGTGGTGTCATTGGGTTTGATGTCCTTCAAGATTGTGACCTTTCTGAGCATATGACATTCCTCTTTGTGGTAATGCTACAAATTGCATTCCCTAAGATGTGCGAATCTTTTATCCTCAACTTGTCCTCTCTTGGAGACATTAGGCACAATGTTCCCTAAGTAGAGACCTTTCATGAACTAAGAAAAACCTCCTTGAACATATCTTATCCTATTTGCATTTTTTTCATGAGTTCCTAGCATAACACAGCTTGCTAGCCTTGTGAAGCTCAAAGTTACAACCTTTTTCATGGCCACCAAGTATAACATGTCTTGCTTGCCAATAGGGCCATGTTTGTTCATAAGTTCTTAGCATAATGCAACTTGCTAGCCTTATGAAGCTCGAAGTTCATATTGTGTGACCTGCCTTATAAAATTTATCAGGAGGTATAACTTTGGTATGGTTAGTTCAATGGGATCCTAATAAGACTCTCTCATTGGCCACTTCTGGGAGCTCACCTAGTGGACAACAAATTTCACTATCTCATGTGAGCGTGCATTATTGTTTGCATACTGGACAACAAATTCCACTTGTAAACATTTTTGGACAAAAAACTAAGGGTTGATCCACAACGAGTTGGAAAAATAGTCGAGGCTTGATCCACCCCTTTTCCTTTTTCCTTTCTTTAAGTCTTTGACATTGTATGATTGAGTATCTTGTCATTGTTGCTACATATTTTAACAAAGGTATGTGTCTCTTTGTGTCTTTGTTGGTTTATTGCGAGATCTTAGATCTTAGGGGCTTGATCACCCTCCTTGACCTTTGTCATCTTACCTTTCCAATAATTGTACAATAAGACCTCTCTTTATTTTCTACTTTAGTGTGAGTTTGACGTAAGGTCATCCTCTCACTAAAGTGGGGGCTAAATGTAGTGTAGAAAAATGTACTCCTTTACATTTTCACACTTTGTTTGGGCACTCTAATTAAATTGGACTTAATTATGCCTTAATAAGCCCTATTTTACACCTACAAGCCTAATAAATTACATTTTTCAAAGGGGAAATCCGACAATAATGAATGTCAACACATAACACTTTACCTTGAGCAATGTGTGTTCTAGGAATAGGGACCTAGGATCCATTTTCCCATGGGTGAATGGGTCCTCCCTAGGCCTTTGAAACATAATTTAAAACATGTTTTTGGTGGTATTTTAATGTCCCTAAATTTAAATTTTAATGTCGGCTTGTAATGTTTAAATTTTGGGATATTAAGGATACATGCCTATAAATACAAGGTTATTGAACATCAATTCAAATCCTCAGACATCTAAAAACTTAAGTGAACAAAAGTATAGAAAAATTTATGATCAAGGGCATTCAAGAGCATATTTATCAGTGATTTATTATAGAAATCAAGATCTCAAGCATCATGTCAAAGTATTCTTGCACCATGTATGTTTTTGGAGCTAACATTCTGATGTAGGTTTCAAAGATTCAATTCAAGCATTCAAAGTCATATTCCAAGCATCAAGATCCACATCCATTGAAGCCATTTCATGCAATATCAACATTAACATATCATATTTCCAAGGTTTATTCAAGGGTTTGGTGAGTTGCAACATAGTATTGTTCATTCATCATTCCTTTCATGTTTCATTATTTCAATTCAAGGTTTAATTACCCAAATGGGGTTTGACCAAGGAAAACCCCCATTCACCAAAAACAAACAATTTTTCCCTCTTGTGTTTATGTTGCAAATCTTAGGTTGAAGAAGGATTGAGGATCTCTTGAAGAGAAAGATTGGAAAAGTTGTCAAAGTTGTCGTCAAGCCACAAAAAATCACCTATAGATATGATCTCTGATTTTCCAACATTGAAACTCGAATCAAACAAAAGTTATAGATTGACATCAGAGGCTCTCAAAAGTTGGTTGAAAAACTTGAGTAGAGACCCATTTTCCCATGGGAAAATGAGTCCCAAACGACCTCTCAAAACTGCCTTTTGGTGATTGGTACATAGTGTTCTACTCTTCTCAGATCTGCAAAAAGTTTTCTATTTCTGTTAGTATTGAGCTTTAAATTGTTGTTTCAAGTTTGAATTGGCATAATTGAGTAGATTTTCTATTTTTAGTTTTTCTCCCAAAAGTATTGTTTAGGCTACAACTCTTGTCCTCAATCATAAGGAAATCAATAGAAAGCCTCATTGAGTTGACTCACCTAAGGGTTGTAAGTAAATTCTTTGTGTGGATCTCATTTCCTAATGAAATAAAGGAAAATAGGTCTATCTATTATCATTTTGGTGAACCCCTTTCTTTTAAACAAAACTTATTTTTCATTGTTTCAACCATAAACTAAACATAAACCCTAAATAAAAATTTATATATCAATAATATCAATCGATAGGTTAATTAATATCAATCAATGTATAAATTCATATAATACATAAACCCTAAATCAATATTTTTTTAAATCAAATACAATTTACTAGAAGAAGAACATTATAATATATGATATTGTGATGAGATAGCACACCAAAAAAAATTAAGATAGAGTATCATCCAAGATGAAAAAAAAATAATTACCTTCCCAAAAAGATGAGAAGACTCTCTCCACATGCAACAATACAAAAGTATGGGAGAGTAAATATGATGAACTAATTATAAAATTGAAGAAGTTATGAACCCAATAGATAAATAAATGTTGTTGTAGATGTTAACACTACTCCCAATAAAATTTTATTTTGTTAGTATATTTGTATAATTCATAATCAAAGGTTCCTAAGATTGAATCAGTTACATCAACACTAGGATATTGTTCTTTTCTATTATGAATATTGGTGGGTATTGAAATTTGATGCATTAACTCAAGACCCACATGATCATTAAATTTTAAAATAACTTATTATATTCACATAGTTCAAGAATATTAAATGATTGGGTCTTAAAGTATTATTTTTTGATAATCTATGTAATCTTTAACAAAGTTCTCATCAACCTTTCTTTCGTCATGGGGTTAAAAATAATTTTCTTAATTTCCTATTTGTAAATAATAGTTAATTCATCTTTAGTAGCCTACAAAACCTATCATTTGTAATTTCCATTAGCATAGTAACTTGCACCACAACATGAAGAAGTGTGAGTTCACAAAGAGACTTTGTAGGAATCTTCTATTATTCTAGAACACTTCATCATTTCTACCTCTTCAAATATTCTAAATAACTTTAATGGACAAGAAGTATAAAAAATATTAAGAAAAAAATTGTAGAGGAGGAATTTTGATAGCCTCAAAATGATGAGATCTCAAGGGGGCAAATATCCTTCGACTACCTCAAAGATCAAAGCTCAAGTGATGGGATAAAATAGTGAAGTTTGTTTATTTATATTTTATGCAAAATAAAAATGGGAGAGTTTTAAAAACCAAAAGAGAAAGTTGTAGAGGTCTTTTGAACAAACCAACAAGCTCTCGACCAAGGATAACAGTGTGGCATGTAGTCTTGTACAGATGAAAAGTGAGTTTATCACAAAAACTACAAAGAATCCACTAACAGTTTTGATGACTAAGTACTCAAAATGTACTAAAATAATAAATAAATGATAAAGACAAATGTAGAATAAATCAAATAAAAAGGAAGAGAGATAAAACAAAGAAGAATAAAGGAGACACTCATAAGAGGTCTAAGAATGAATCCTCCAATAAAACTACACCTTCAATACCTACACGAATAAGAACAAGAAAATTATTGGGGCTATTTAGGGGCTTGCCTTAGTCAAATTCCTACTTTGGTGTTTCAACCTTCACAAACAACTAGATAGATAGATAAAAAGATAAAAAGATAAATAGACGAGATGATATTTATGCATAGACAAGGGATGTGATAAATCCCAAGATGCTCAAAGCCACAAGAAAATTATATATTACCTATGAGGCTTGAGGAAGCCAAAGAGAGAGAGAGAGAAGGGGTTGTGAGAGCCAAGAGAATTGTAAAGACTACTATGAGAGCGTGACACTGATGTGGCAAGCTATAGAGAGTTGTGCAAGCTTGAGAGAAAGAAAGATTTTGAGAGAGAGATCAAGAGAGACATGTAGAGTGAAAAAGAAAAATCTAAGAGAGAGCATGTGGAGTGAAAAGATAGATTTAAAAGAGAAAAGAGGGGGGAAAAGAAGGTTGTCAAGCCGTTACAAACTGTCTCGAGCCGTTTCCACCAACCACGGTAGGGTGACAAGTGGAAAAATGTTCAAGAATGACCTTTAGAATGTTAAAGTGTTGCAGGATGCTAGTGTAGTGCACATACGTCCCTTCAATGTGCTAGTGTCCAAACAAGTCATGCTAAAAAATGTTGGGAAATAAGGAAAACACAAGGTTAATGCAAAAATAATGCACAAAGGTAGTTGTTGACAAGGAAACTAAGCATATTGAGAGGGGAAAAGGCTAATGCAAGGGCTAATATGAGGCTACATAAATACTAAGGGCTCATGGACACTAAAATGGATACAAAAGTGTAGGTAAAATCGCAAGGGTATGCAATTTTCAACTCTATATTTTTCTCCCATTTTAGTGAGCTTATTAATCTACATGAATATGCATGCTAAAGTAAAGCTACTAAAAATAAACAACATCATGATGTCGAAAGGATATTGTAGAGGAAGCATATAGCTCCTCAAACCAAGAAAGCATGCCCTAAGGTGAAGACCTACAAAACAAAATGACCACTATGAAGATATGATCACTCACCTTTAAGTTTACGTTTTTTCTGACTTTCGATTCTTCGAATTGAGAATTGAACAAAATGTGTAAGAATAAATGACAGTTTCGATTGCATTTATATCAATCCATATTTGGTGAATTTCGCTGGATTTTTAAATGGCATTTTAAAAATTTGGTGAATCCCGCGTGCTTATACAATGATACATTGTAATTTTCAAGGCGATTGTGGCCCTATGATTAGCATGGAGGTGTCATGACAATTGGTGAAATGTGTCCTCAAATGTAATTATTTTTTAATGTTATTGGTGAAATAGGTCCTCATAAGCAACTATTTATAAATTTTAATTGGCGAAATGGGTCTTCACAAGTAACTATTTGTAAAGTTTAATTAGCAAAATGGGTCCAGATACAATGTTATTTTAATAGTATTAGCGAATATGTAGGTGTTTTATTCCATGCTTCTAGGATTCCAAACAAAAATATAATCGGTCCATTTGAAATGCGTAGTTTTTTATGGTGAATTTGTTGCTTAAATATGCCTCATAAAAAAAATCATTGGTGAATGGACTTGCATTGGACCGATAATTTGTAAAATCTGAGAGATTTCGACACCCTATTGGGTGAGATTAATTTGCCAATTTTGACTTGGCTGATTTCTAAAATTCACCAATTGGCGAAGATTCGCCACTAAAGTTTTCCCTGGAAAGAAAGCAATAACTTGGTGCTCGAATTCTGGTTTCAATTTTTTTTGTTGAATTTATTAATAATAATTATTTGGTTGTCTCCAATTTGAAGTTTTTCTTGTTATTTAAATCAATGTATCAAGTATATGTCTAGTTTATCAAAGCACATTCATGTTTTGTGTGGTTTATTTGATTGGTTTCTTCAAGTAAGAATTAAATTCATTTGAATAAGTCACAGTAACCTGGAAGATTAATGTGGATTAAAAAGAAGAGCCAGGTAATAAAGTTCCTTGCACATTTATGCAAGTCATAAACATCAAAGTGCCAAATAATTTGAGTAATAACCAGTACGAGGACATGTATCAACCTATATTTTGACTTCGTTACCCAGTGGAAGAAAGGAACTGATCATTTCTATCCCCAAAACAATTCCTTTAAAAATATCTCTTCTATATATTTTAATTTTTAGTTGTAGGAGTAGGAGTAGCAGTTAGCTTTGTATTTTCATTGTCTATTTCAAACCCTCATGCCAGTGTGAAATAGATTGTTAGAGGATGATCTAATTGAATAATTTGTGATCTCATAAACCCTATAAATTTGTATGAGGTTTTCAATATGCTTGACCATCATCAGCTAATCCCAGAGTGTTAACAATTATTAGTGATAAAGGTACACCCACCTAGGAATAGCAGAGCCTAAAGAGCAAGAAATTCTAACCATCCTGGTTAATTCCATTCGTTGGCTAGATCACTTGTTGAACCTGATCATAAAGCTTGGCATACTTTTAGGGTTTGATAATATGTTGATTTGGGAACCAACACCCTACATGCTCTTCTCTTACGTTTTGAACAATCTGGAGAAAAAAGGGTTTCCAAAGATCTAATAACCTCTTCATATTTGCATATATGTTTTGAGAGATCTAGGTGATTGTAGCATTTCTCTTTATATTGGTAGCAATTTTTACTATTCCAATGTGTCTAGGAGGCTCAAGAGAGTCAAGATTGGCTTTTGTTTCATCCAAATTGGAGATCATTTGACAAATTTGTAAACGAGGGTTTAAAGCTCAGATCTAGTGAACAAGTTTTTCCAGAAGCATTTTTGACCAAAAAGAACATTTTCATTGTGTTCAGGAGGTCGAGGAGACAAATTTTTACATAAAATTTTCCCATATTCGATTCTAGGAGCCACTGGGGCAAAAATGTTTTGCTAGGAGGGTCGTACGCCCCCTGGTGCTATAGGTACAATCATACGATTTTTTTTATTAAAAAATTCATAGAAAATTTATATCAGACAACCTTTTAAAAAATTTCAAAAAAATAATAATAAATTTTTAGCACCAAGTGCTTGTGTTAAGCACTTCAAGTGCCACATGTAAAACACTTTGAGCGCCAAAATCAGTGGGCCCACAACCTTAATAAACTACCCACAAATTTTTAAATTTGTGATAACCTTTTGCGGTTGGGACTTTTCTTTTAAGCTACTAATGGGTTATAACCAAAACGGTGATTGCTTGCAATTATTAACCGTTGAACCATAGATTTTTGGCACCAATGCACTTCTCTAGCTCTTCTAGGGTTTTTCACCTAAAAGGAGAGAGGTAGGGCCAAAAAAGCTAAAGGGTTCATTCAAATTATGTTATGTGTGATGTTATTTAAGATAAATGAGGTGAACTAAATGCAATTAAGTGATTTAAATGGCTTATTATGAATGCAAAACTAAGATTTATGCTATGTTGGAAAACACAGTGTTGTTTGCAAAAAGCTAAAAGAATGAACAAGAATACAAACTAATTCAAACAAAAGACCGTTTTTTAGAATGTGTGCACCTGAGAAATTGAAGAAGACTGGAAAACAATCTAAAAAATTGATGATGTCTAATTTTGAGCCGACTAGGACTCATTCACCACTTTGGGTGAATTAGTCCCAGTTTTGGGTTTTTTTGCACAAAAGTTGTTTTCTGTCAACCGGGAACCAGGATCTACATCTGACTCAAAACTACATCTCAAGAGGGACTCATTCACCATGCATGGAAAATTAGTTCACTTTTAAATTTCTGCAACTTCAAATTTTTGTTTTGTACCTTGACACCTGCACAATAATTTCTGACAGAAACCTGACTCGAGATCTCAAAAAATTCTTGCAAAATAGCTTAAAATTGTTTGTCTAAAGGGGGGTTTTCCTTGGTCAAACCCCTATTCAGGTAATTAAACCTTGAATGGAGAAAAATTTACATAAAACCCTAGCCTTAGATGTGTTAAAGACTAGGAAAGTCTAAATCATGACAAAAACCCTATTCTATTGTTCTAGAATAAGAAATGCAAAGATGGTTTGTGTGATGCAAGATATAAAACCCTAGAAACCTTACAACACATGAAAAATGGAAATGAAATGACATGCAAATGACAAACAAACAAAATGCAAACCTTAATATGAAGATAGGGTGAAAATGGAAGATGGAATCAATATGAAACCAAGTCCTTAGGTGTGATTTGGTGGCTAGTTGCACCTCCTCAACCTATATTTCTTCATGATTCACCATAGGCATCCATTAACAACCCTTTGCAATGTTGAATCTTGAAAAAAAGAGTGAGCTCCAAGACCTGCAAGAACCCTAGTTTGCTGCCCCAAAACTTCAACGTTTGCTAATGAGACTTGTGGTAGAAGACTTGAATTTTGAAATTTCTTTTGAAAAATGATTAAAAGATGTGCAAAATTACTTGAGATGAGTATTTATAAGCAACAACACCTTATTTTCCCGTTATTTAGACCTAAGAGCTTGACATTCACTAAAAATTTAAGTTAAATTAATCAAATTCCCGCTCAAAATTGAATTTTCCCTCAAAAGGGACTCATTCACCACCCTTGGCGAATGGGTCCCACTAGAGGGGACTCATTCACCCAAGGTGGCGAATGGGTCCCACTACTGATTTTTGAAGATGATTTTTCAGGGTATGAAAGAATTATGTGTTGTTTGTTGGGTTTTAGGTGATTTCTCAAGTAAAACGGGCCTCTAGATAAAAAATAATGGGACTTAGGGGCCTATAAATGTTGTTCTAAAGGATAAATGATGCAAAGGGGCTCAAAAGTGAGTCAAATTACACCTAAAATTGTCTCTTTTCTTAAGAGGGTCCAATTTTCTACGGTGCAACCGCACATAACAGCTAGCAGTTAACTCCAAACCATCTCCAAAAATCTACCTCAGCTTTGACAAAGCACCACCCAATGCCCACCAGCACGAGCGTGCTGCTTGAGCACCACCAACAGACCACCAAGGTTTCCCCAATAGGCCAAACTGGGCCTTTTTTTAAACTTGCATAAATTTGCTTCAGTCAAGTCCATTTTTTGAAAACGAGATATCACCGGAAATTTGGAGACAATAAATTTCCATCCATGAAGGTATTGAAAAGAATTTTTGGCTTTTGATACCAGATATTTTAGATTGAAGTTGTTTGTGCTAATTTCTTCAACATGCCATAACTTTCACCTTGGTGCTCTAATTTTTGAAAATGAATAGGCATTGAAAAGGTGGTGAAGAGAACTACACAATTATAAGACTAATTTTTCCAAATTTTTTCTTACATTCATTTTGTATCAAAATTTGTAATTTTGGCTATTTTGAGCCTATTGAGCATTGTATCTTGGAAAAGGCTTTGCAATTTTATTAAGCTATAAAGTGCCAACCTTATAATATTTGGGGGGGTGTTTTTTGATACTAGTGAAAAGGGTGGGGGTGTTCATGGCGTTCTTGTGTTTACTTTCTTTCTACATTCTCTTTGCATTTCTTCATCATGAGTTCAACAAAAGTTCCTACTCTAACTGTATAGAACTATTTTGAGTGGAAATCGCAAATGAATATTCACTTAAGAAGTCTTGGTTTGCATAGAATAATAATGGGACTTGAAATTGAACCAACTAAAGATGAAGAAAATCCGAAGTGGTTTAACAAATGTGATGAAGCATATGGAGCATTGTGCTTTTCTATATCTCCTAATCTTCTCTTTCATATTGAATATTTGAATACTCTAAAAGAAATATGGAAAAATATAGAATCTCTTTTTGGCACTCAAGATTCTATGAGGGGTCATATGTTGGAGAATGAACTAATCAATTTAAATCCAAGAAACTTCAATATAATTCGAGATTTCTTCACCAAATTGAAATCACTAAGGCTACAACTACAACAATATGAAATTACTAAGAAAGATGAACAACTAATTCTAAGTATTCTCTCAAAGATAAGTTTTGAGTAATCAATATTTTTTTCTACCTTCTATGCTACTAAGGATACACTTGAGTCTCAATTCAAAATGTCATCTTTGGATGATTTTACTACTCTCACACAAGAGCAAGATAAGCTAATTTAGATGGGAACTCTTGAGTCTTCTAAGTCACATTCCTTGGCTACCAACCTTGGAAAAAATGAACAATGAGGACAAAGTAGTAATAAGGATAAGAAACAAAAGAATAGCAAAGAGAAGAAGAATAAAAAATCAACTACTCCAAAAGTAGCTAATGAGACCTCATCTTCAAAAGGTGACAAGCCTAAGAAAGAGAAGGTCAAAAGTGCCTATTGTAAGAAACTCGATCATGATAGGCACAAATGTTTGAAGAAACAAGTTGATCACTTAACGCCATTCTTGAGAAGAATAATCTTAGTGTCCCTAATTCCATCAAATAGAGTTCATATAAGGGGTCTCACAAGGACAAAGACAACAAGGGGAAGGGAAAGTGCACGGCCCTTGTAGTAGTTGTTTCACCACCATCCACATGGGTTTTTTTATTCGGGTAACTTACACCACATGGCTTCAACTAAAGACGAACTTGAATCTTTAGAGCCATATACTATTCCTTCCATTTTGATGGGTGACAACACTCCTATTGAGGTGTGTGGGAAAGGGTCTACTGATATGGGGGATGACACATTTTAGGATGTTCTTTGTGTGCCCTCATTATCAACTAATCTCCTATCAATCTATCAAATCACTCACACAAGTACAAGCAAGAGAGTTGAGTTTACTCATGATTCAGTGGTGATTCATGAGATGCACAATGATTATACAGTTGCAATTGGGAGAGAAAATCACCAATCTCAGCTTTATTTGTTTTCTCACTTTTTTCCTAATCCACCTTTGTATAAACTCTACTCACTCATTTAGATGATGTGAGTAATTTGTGACATCAACTATTTGGCCACTTGAACTATTGCTATTTGTAGTAGCTCAACCAACAGGACATGGTTACAAGATTTCCTACAATTTTTTTTCTAAAGGTGTTTTTCATGGTTGCGTTCTTGGCAAACATCTTGAAGAGAATTTTGACAAAAGCAAATCTTGGAGAGCCTCAAAATTTTTTGAGTTGGTAAATAGTAATTTGGTAGGGCCATTTCCATATCCATATTTTAGTAGAGCCTGATATGTTTTGACATTTATTGATGATTTTTCTAGGTACACCATTATGTACTTTCTCAAATAAAATTATAATGTCTTCAATTCATTCTTAGAGTACATGACTTTTGCAGAGAAACAAACTAGAAAATCTATCAATGTTCAACATACACATAATGAGGGGAATATGTCAACCGCAAGTTTGTGTAGTATCATGCTTTAGAGGGTATTGATTTGCAACATACAATCCCTTATAGTCCTTAGAAAAATGGAGTTGCATAATAGAAGAATCGATCCTTGAAAGAGGGCCAATTGTATGATTCACTCCAAGTCTTTGGCACCACCTTTTTGGGCAGAAGCCATTAACTATGTGTGTTATATATAGAACTACATTCCTCACAAAGTTGTGAAGGGGGTAACTCCTTTTCAAGCTTGGACTGGTTGAAAACCGTCATTTAAACACTTTTGAGTGTTTAGATCTAGTGCATGGGCCCACCTTTCAACAAAGAAACATAAGGCTATGGATCCAAAAAGCAAGCCTTGCATGTTTGTTGGTTACCCAAATGATGTCAAAGGCTATAGGCTTCTTCATCCTAGCACACATGAGTTTTTCATTGAGAGGAGTGTTCATTTTGAGGAGAGTCCTTCCAATTCTTCTCTCAGCACTTCTCTCACCACCATTAGATTCGAGTCCTTGCATCATGATGGTAGTTCTTCTGAGGATCATAATCCTTTCGATTGTGGTGAGGATTCTTCTTCCTCCACTTCAAATGATGATAGTGATCATGAGGATGCACATAGTCCATCTTCAGAGGATGATGATTCTCCTCCTGGTTCTCCTCCTCTAGTTGTAGGGCCTCTTTGGGCTTGACAAATATTGCAGTCAATAGGGGATTGGTTAGGGGATCCTTAAGATCATAGAAGAACAAGATCAAAATTTTAGGAGGCTCCACATCTCTTCCTTGCCACAACTTCTGGTCCACAAAATTTTCAAGAAGCTTCTAGTGTCCTTGAGTGAGATGCAATGATGTAGGAAGAGTTCAATTCCTTGGAGAGGAACCACACTTGGTATTTTGAACCACTTTCTGAGGGAAGGAAACTTGTTCTATCAAACAAAATTTATAGCAGATGGGTCAATTGACAAGCATAAGGATTTCTTTGTTGCCAAAGGATTCCCCCAAGTTTCAGGGATTGACTACTCTAAGACTTTTGTACTAGTCGCCAAAATGAATTCCATCTGACTTGTCCTTCCTATCACTACAACACATAGATGGGTTGTTCACCAGATGGATGTGAAGAGTGCTTTTCTTCATGGTGATCTTCATGAGGAGATATACATAGATTAGCCATAGGGGTTCATTCAAGATCCTTCATTTGTGTGTCATCTTCAGAAGTCTCTCTATGACCTCAAACAGGCCCCTTGAGCTTGGCATGGCAAGATAGACTCCTTTCTTTTGAAAGTGGGGTTCACTAGATGTCATTCTAATCCTAATGTCTACATTTTGCAGCAAGATGATTCTCACACCTTCCTAGTTCTCTACGTTGATGGCTTGTTGATCATAGGAAGTCACTCATTCACCATTCAGGTAGTGAAAATTGCCCTTCATGATAAATTTTTAATGTCTGGCTTGGGCTTGTTGCACTACTTCTTGGGGATTGAGATCACCCAGTCTTCTTCAGGTATCTCTCTTGCATAGTCTAAGTACACATTTGATATGCTTCAGAGGTTTCACATGACTGATTGTAATCCTACACTGACTCCATTCTTGTCAAGGGTCAAACTTGAGGCTAATTTTTCTTCACCCTTGGTGGATGGAACTTTGTATTGACAACTTGTTGGTAGTTTCATCTAGCTGACTTATACAAGGCCTAACATTTCATATGTAGTAGGAATGGTCTCTTGATTCATGTAGGAGCCACATGAGCTACACTGGAAAGTAGCTAAGTAGATTCTTCACTACATAAAGGGTACTCACAATTATGGGATTCATTATGCAGTGGGCATGGATTTTGACTTGGTGGGACACAGATTTAGATTGGGTGTGTGATTCTCAAGATCACAAGTCTACTTCAAGGTATTGCTACTCCCTTGGTTTTGGTCCTGCTTGTTGGTCGAGTAAGAAGCAGTCTACTATTGCTCTTTCATCTATAGAGGTTGAGTATCGAGGAGTGGTTAATTCTACTATTGGGGTGATCCCACAATAGTGGTTTACACTTTTGGCCAAACTTGACATTGAACTAATTTTTTTTAACTAAATCTTCACTTTCGGGCACCTATAGCTACTAAACAGTGAGAAGTTTGAAGATGATGCAAACTAGTGATTTGTGACACTTTGTCTGTAGATTCTAAATATTTTTTTAAAAAAATCTGGAATTAGATTGCATTTCTTTTTCCATCTCCTTCGAAAACTAGTTTTTAACAATAAACACCATTTTTAAAGAGTGATGTTCATCGTAAACAACATAACTTTTTTTCTATGAATGATAAAATATTATTTTTAGATTTTTAACTAAGATATCTAGCACATTCATTTGGTTTCATAGTGTTTTATTGAATATTTTTTACTTAATTAAGTTTTGAAGTCAAACCAATTACAATTTAGACATAGGTGGACCGTATACAACATATTTTTTTTTGTATGTATCGAAATTCTTTTTTTTTGCTAGATCAAGGACATCAATACCTAATACAAACATGTTTTTCTTAATTTCCTTGGGTTATTCAATCTATTTCAAATTTCTAGCAGTTTTCTATTGCCAAAAGATGAACAAATATTTCTGAAACATTTTGGTTTGCATGATGCTCCCATCTCTTTTTCTATCAATAATGGTATTTCAATGGATATTCAAATCACTCCATTTCTTCCAGCATAATGGACTATACCAATCAAAATGAATCTCTTGAAATGTTGCAAATTTGGATTAATTAATAGTATTATTCTTCACCAATTTGAATTTGAAGATTATGCTGACATTTTTAATCTAGGTTTTCCTCTAGATATGTGACAAATTTTTAATTCAATCAAATTGGGGCTAGATGAGCAAATTTGGAGATCAATGGTGCAATTTTTAGTCACTCCTACATACCAAATTCCAAGAATTGAATTTTATCCATTAACAAATCAATGGTTTCCAAAATTATTGATAGAAGATGATGAGCCTTGCCTCCAACCTTCTGTACTAGCAAGAAGGATAGAAAAGACCTAGAAAAGGCAATGTCTCAAGTGAACAACACATAAGGATTAATTATGCATTTAGAGATCTTGTGGTGAAGACTAGAAAGAATTGTTCATTCTAATACCTAAAAATATTTTACCTCCTACACTAGTCAAATTTGGTCTTAATGGGGAACCTTTAGGATTTGAAGAATTTTGAATTATTGATGAAAATGGAAATGACTATGATTATTAACTAATAATGGGCTTTGTTCATTATCCTGCTTAACTACTTCCCAGGTTAAGAGAAGTAGTATGAGATTCTACCTCGTATCTTAAAGCTGTGAACCCACTCATGATATAGTTGGTACGAATTATCCTTCTCCTCGTGTCAAAAAGAGAATAAAACCATAATCAATTTCGGTTGTAAAGTGATCGCATTATAGTTGGCGGGTCCTTAATTGTTTATCTTTTTCACCCTTTAGTGTTTCAGATGGTTCTTTTGGTTGGCCACTGTAATGTTGGAAATAGGGTTCCACCTTTTTGGAAGATGGAACACAAGGGGGATGAGACCCTCCTATTTCGCTAACATAACATTCAAAGAGACCCCTAGAGATCTCAAGCTTAGGGATGAAATGACGAAGAGAGATCTGCAATAGGGGTGTTCTAGGGTATGGAAAATGACTAAAGAGGGGTTCACCACCAAGCTAGGGCTTGGAAAGACTAATGACATGCAAGAAAAAATATGAAACCTAATGTTAATGCAAAGCTTCACTGAATGACCTAGAAATGGATGAAAACATAATAGAAAGCTGAGAAAGGTACAAAGGGGCACCTGGAAATCTGTAGCAACTTGATTAAAGACTTGAAAGGCTGAATATGTTGAATTTAATGCTTATTGGGACTCATATGCTAGTCTACATGATTTAGTCCCAAATTAGGGTTTTTGGGTAGGAACATAAATTTGGCAAAGGCAAGTCTGGAACTCCTGAAAATTGAAACTTTCACTGTACTGGGACTCATATGCCAGAAGTGGCATATCAATCCAGTTTGGCTTTTCTAAAAAATCAGGACTTGAATCTACTCTTCAATCTCTGCTCAATCCTCTCAACCTAGTTTCTGGATCTAAAATGCTGAATTCTACTTTGTAGATGTCTTCCAATGATCTTCTAAACGAGGTGATAACTTGGACAACTTTGCAACTTGACAACTTCTTTCCAATATTTCTTTTCAATATGTCTTTAACCTAGATCTGCAAATCACACTCTAAAGAGAGGGAAAAGTGTTGTTTTGTTAGTAGAAAGGGGTTTGCCTTGGTCAAACCTCATTTTGGTAATCAAACCTTGTAATGAAATAAAATGAAATGAAGGAATGATGAATGAACAACATGCAATGTTACAACTCACCAAACCCTGGCACTAGAATGCTACAAACATGTATGAAATGGCTCCAATGGATGTAGATCTTGACTCTTGCATGAATGTGATAGATCTTGAATTGAATACTTGCTTGAATCTAAACCGTATATTTTTGGGTAGGATTTATAGGCTACTCTTGCACTCTTAGGATGTTTCACCTAAAAGGAGAGAGATAACCCTACTCAAAAGTCTAGGTGGTTCACTCAAATTAAGATGTGTATGATGTTATTAAGGCTAAATGAGATGATCTAGATGCAACTAAGCTAAGTAATTGATTGATTGTGAATGCAAAACCTAAGAAACAAGTGATGTTTGAAAACACATTGTGTATTGAATAAACACCCACAAATGAATACAAACTATAACAAAGAGCTTTAATAAAGTGTACTTTTGGAATATGGATAGAACTATAAATGGCAGGTACGGAAATGTTGTTGATGTTGATTTTCGAGGCTTGAGGTAGATTACTCATTTGCCATTCTAGGCAAAATGGAGTCGATTCTACAAAAGCCCGAGCCAAAACACATTTTTTGACAAAAGGTATCTAAAGATGTAAAGAAACTCAAAATTACGGCACGGAAGTGGGACTCATTAAGCCACTCATGGTAGAGATGAAAAGTCCACTGGAATATTCAAAAGGTGGAATCGAGGCTCTCATTGCACTTTGGTTTCTCATGAGTTGTCATTTTGAAACTCTGAATTTTTAAACCTAAAATGATTTTTGTTGATGTTTGACTTGAAACCTTTACAGCTTGATTCTTCAATGGTTTCCAAGCTTCCAAGAGACCTAAATCTATGAGCAACACAAGAAAGAGAAGAAGAAATGTTGGATGTTAAGGTATGGGGGGTTTGCCTTGGAGGTCAGAGCCTTTTAGAATAATTAAACTAAAATGATGAAATAAAGTAATGAAACATGTAATAATAGAGCTGATTACCTTGCAATGATATTTTATCTTGAAATTCTACAACAAAACATGAAGAATTTGCCCTTGAATATCTAAAAATTGATATCTTGAATGGCTTGTAATGTTAAAACCCTAAGTTGCTTGACTTGAGATGGAAGATTGGTGGATGAATGAATGATAAGAGATGTGAATTAGGGTTAAAAGACTTATATTTATAGGAAATTCACCTATTTCACATTGGCCTCATCACCGAGCATGAAGTAATAGTAAACTTAAATTTCATTTTTTTCTGCTCAAAGGTCAAAAATGGGCCAAATGGGACTCATTCGTCACCAATGGTGAATGGGTCCCACTTGGATGGGATTGAGTCACCATGGATGGTGAATGGGTCCCACGAGGGCAGCACAGCAATTTGGGCTGATCTTGAGGAGATAAAGAAATAAGGTTTAAATTACAACTGTCGATTATTTGATCAATTTATGCCTCAAGATGCACAATATGGGGAATTATCACGGGCCTATTAATGATGATGTAGAGGGATTGGAAGTGGGCTTGGGACATATAATTCAATGTGAAAGTGTGATTAAATACACTTTACAACACTAAAATGTAGTCCACATAGCCTAGAAAGGCACAAAAACCAATGTGAATGTGCAAGACATAGTACAACACTAGTTTAACATTAAGTTTATTTTACAAGCCTTCTAAATTGATGTGATGATGTTATTAAACACATTTTATAATGTTGAATTTGGGAGAAATGGGTTCATTAAGTCTAGAAGATCATGAAAGTCCTTTACAAGACTTTACAACACCTTTACGGTATCATTAAATGCATATTTAATTCGATTTACAAGGGGTCCAAGACCTAGTGTGGATGCATAAAATGCCTCACAACACTTGAATCAAGGCCTCATTAAGTTCAGTTTATCATGAATTATTCCCATGTCAAGCAAAGGGTACTTTCTTCTATGGTGCAAAATCATAAAACCCTACATCACAAATGTTAGCTCAAAAACAAATATCATGCATGATGACTTTGACATGATGCTCTAAAACACTTGATAATCAGCTCTTGTAAACTCTTGAATGCTCTTGTAAACTCCAATTTGCTATAATATATATGAATGCTCAAGATGTTAGATCAATTGCTAAGAGTACCGGAGTAATGAGTGAAATAACCTTATGTTTTATACTTGTTTATGCCAAATTTCCCAAAATTACCTCATTAAATGCTGACATCAAATCTAGGAGAATAAAATCCTCCGCAGAAGAATTTGAATTAAATTTGGTTTTGGGCCACACGAGACTCATACTCGAGAGGAAATTGTGGCGTATGAGTCCCATTAAAGAGGCTAGAATTTATAGGACACATTTTTCAAGAAATACTTAAAATGATGTAAAATCAAGATCATGGCCTAGCAGAGAGCAGGTGGGACTCATCAGCCCAAGGTGGCGTATGAGTCCCAGATCACTAAATCTGGGCCACACAACCTAAAAACACCTTAATTATGATTGTATTTTGATTTATGTCAAGATTATCCTCAAAAAGATGAATTAATTAAGGCTTGTGGATGCAAAATAGGGCCAATTAAAGCATAAAGAAACCCAATTAATAATGAAAACCCTAGATTGGCATGAAAGTGTGGTACAACACTTTATAACACCCAAAATAAGGTACCATTAAGTCCATTTAGTTTACAAGGGCCCAAGACCTAATGTGAATGTGTTAAACACGCTACAACACTAAATCAAGGCCATATTAAGCTCAATCTAACAAGGAGGGCCCAAACATATGCGAAAATGCAAATTACATTTTTTCATCATTATAGCCACTAAGTTTAGTGTTCACAATAGACTGTTGTCTTTACAAATACCTCCTCACTTAGTGCTTTGCACATGCCATTTTCCTATGGTCAAATTTCAAACCCAAATCTATAGCTAAGAGGTAAAAAGTTCAGTTCCATCTCTATAAAACGAGGAACCACTTCTAAGGTGAGACATTTGGAGTTGGAAATTCAAGTCTAGAGTCTTTAAGGTCATCAGACTTATCTCTTATCCTATGTCCAAAGTGATCTGGATAATTAGAAATTTGAGACATAGTTCTTGTCTATATTCAAGTCCATAAGTTTGTATTCAAGTTTGTTGTAATAGAAATCAATATCAATGAGTAACTTGGCTTTTGATTTCATTTGTTTTTCACATTTTTAGGTTTTTATTATTCATAGATGTTGTTCTAGGGTTTCTGTATGTATATCTTCTTTTCTTTTTCTTTTTAAGGATTTATTTCTCCTATCTAATTTAAATTAGATTTATCTCATTATGAAGATGGATTAGAGAGTGATTCAAAAATGTTGATCATATAATTTTTTCTAGGAGCATTCTAATTTAGTTATAACATACTATGAAAACATAATGTCTCACACTAGTTTACATGTTTTTTTAATTTTTAGTTCTATAAATTACATTTATTTTTCATTAACTTGTCTCTCCCTTAATTTAGAGTTTTAAAAAACATTGTAATTTTTTTATGTATTAATAAATAAATATGTAAACATATATAAAACCTCTATCAAAATAAGTGATAGATACCTCTTTAATTTTATCAAATTATTAAAATTTGTGTAAAATAATATATATTAATATAACGATATTCAAAAATCAAGAATGACTAGATTATATTCCTTAAACCAATAAATGCATGTTAGCACTAATTTTATAATATATATAAGTACATATTCATACATAAAAAACAATCACAAAATTACACCGAAAATCAAGAGTGACTCTAAGTAATATTTCTTAAACCAACACGTTCATGTTAGTACAAGTTTTGTAATAATCTTTTAATATATATTAGTGCATATTCACGTATAAAAAACAATTACAAAATAACACCGAAAATCAAGAGTGACTCTAGATTATATTCCTTAAACCAATGTGTTCATATGTTAGTACAAAATTTATAATAATCATATATATAATATCATTCATAAATTTAAAATCACCTTAATTTTTAAAGTAAATTAATTGAAAATATATGTAAAACAACATACTAATTTAATTATAAAACAAATTTATAAACTATTTTTTTATAGATTATTTGAAAATCATGTAATTAAATCCTACACCTAAATGCCCAACGACTCTTCTGTGTCCTTTCCCCTATGGTTTTAAAAAAAACAGAAGTGCAATCCTTGTGGAAGAAGTAAAGATGGTGGGGTAGTTGACCCTCATTCTTTGACTTGTGTATAAATGTGCTCCTTCTCCAAAAGCCCTGCATCTCCAATATTTAATGCCCTCCTCCCCTTCAAAAACCATCACCATTCTCGATGGCTGGGAATTTATATAACTATAAATTGAAAGCTACTCAGTGCTAATGACGAGGCTCCCCATCTTAGATTAGCCCCAAATTGACTTGAAGATTTAGGGGAACAAAAACCCAATTAATGAATGCCAACTTGACAAAGGAGCGGGTCAGTCCAATATCTTACAATATCTTCCTTGGACGCCCCAATAAAAAAATTCACGTTTCCCAAATATTTAAATATGCACGAACAGGCATACATTGAACATATGCGAGAGCTCGTACGCAAAAACGTCGTACAAGTTGACGATGATATAAAAAGACATAAATGGTATATTTAGGGAATTAAAACCGGAGGCATGCAAAACGACGGCGCCCACAGTAGAATGGGCCATCATGCCCACAACAAAACCACCGTCAGATACCTCCACGAAACCGGGACTCTGGTTAGGTTGGGGAGAGAAAATAATACGAATAAAATTAAATACGCCCCTTTATCCGGCGGTCCAAATGTGGCGACAAGGTCGCCGTTGCTTTTGCCCGCAAAATTTCTTGAAAACCGCCCAGGCTGCCCAAACAATGGGAGCTTTTTGTAAAGGGAATTTAGCATTCCAACTTGTGAGATGGATTTCGTTTTTTTAATTTTTTAAAGGTGATAAACGAGGGGCGTTGAACGCGTTTTAAGGTCCGACATCTTGCTCGGGACGGAGCGCGTTATATACCGCTTGCTTCCTTCTCTTGTTGGTAATTAATTTCATGTGTTGCATTTGCTAATCTCTCTGCTTGCACCGACACAAGTACGAAACTCTGCCACAGCAGTTGATGTTGCACAGACTTTGCCCATTGCCTTTATCCTTCACAGCTTTCACGTGTTCTCTAATTTTCTAGAATCATAGGTTTGCCTTTTATATGCTGCTTGAGCTTTCAGAACGGCCTGTGAAAAGGATTTGCGATCGAGCCTTGGAGTCAACGAGAGAACAGAAGTCGGAGAGTTTGAGGTAAAGAGAGGAGAGTTCATGTATGTTTGTGGGCTTTCTCTCTTGGCATTTGTTATCTGTGGGTTTTTATTGTGTAGTTAATGGTTGCAGGAGTTGAGGTTTTGAAGAATGAGGATGAGCTGTAATGGGTGCCGCGTGCTGAGAAAGGGTTGCAGTGAAAACTGCAGCATCAGGCCTTGCTTGGAGTGGATTAAGAACGCTGAGTCTCAAGCAAATGCTACCGTCTTTCTGGCAAAGTTCTATGGCCGCGCTGGTCTCACCAGCCTCATCAACACCGGTCCACAACATCTCAGGCCTGGTAATCATTCTCTCTTGATCTCACAATAGCAGGAATCCACCATAGGAACGTAGATTCTCTACTACCTGCTTTTTCTTCGTGGCTTTGCTTTTGCAGTTTGATAGAGTAGTCTTATCTACACACACGCTTCAAGGTTCCTAGGATTTTTCGAACGCTTAGGACATATTCCATTTTTAAAAAAATAAGCTGAGCTGACAGCCTGCCATTTAACTTAACCGGGAAATAACTCTGTGATGTGATGATCGCACTCTTTGATCCATCAACCTTTTAACATTGGGTATATAAATATTATAAATTCTTATATACTGGAACATTTAATCACCCCCAGATCGCATCCTACCCATATGCTTTTTTCTTCTGTGATGCTTTTTAAATCAAATTTTTAATGAAAAGATAATAAATATTTTTAATGATGTTCAAGACAGTAAATGATATTGCTGATCAACATTTTTAACAAGATCTAAACATAAAGGATGTGATCATATCTTCATTCTTTGATCGGCCA
Source organism: Sequoia sempervirens (assembly GCA_007258455.2). Taxonomy (NCBI): domain Eukaryota; kingdom Viridiplantae; phylum Streptophyta; class Pinopsida; order Cupressales; family Cupressaceae; genus Sequoia; species Sequoia sempervirens. The sequence goes on from VDFB02168169.1 coordinate 24,483, forward strand.
TTGGCGAATGGGAATTCGCATATGGTTGTCCTGAAAACAGTATGTTTTTAAAATAAAAATTTCACAATTATTTTCTGCCCAATAGCTAAGGCATCACCAGATCTTTTATGTAAGTACCCTGCAACAAAATTGGTGTTTCATTTACCTTTAATTTTTGAATACTCTTCCACTCCTATAAATTCCATCATATTGCCTCCACTATTGAAAGAATACTCCAACCATACTCTTGTGATTGAGATTGGGTATCTTCCACGCAAACTATTGAGTTACCTGCGCCTCACTCCAACCGGGCCATCTCACTGAACAATGACATGTAACGGCATATATACCTATTCGGTACAAAAGATATTCCTTACCTTTGCTTAGTATATCACAAATTCGTGAAATAATCCCTTAAACAAAGGTTAAGGCTAACAAAGCTTGTAGGTTGGGGTGACGGTCTAGTTTGTTTGGTTAAAGCATTCTGTTGTAGGCAGTCAGGACGTTTAATCTCTCCTCCATCGCCGTCCTACCAGAAAACATATTGCCTTAGCATCACTGGTCATCTGAAAAAATTTACCAAACATACTACAGTTTATAGGGGGATTAGGATTACCCTATTCCTGCAATCTAAAAAACACAAAGCTGGTAGGTTTTTACCGCTGGTTTTCTGAAAAATAAACTCTAAACTCTCCCTACCTTTTGATACCAATATTCTTGCATAATCTCAATTCTTCTTCGCTCCTAGGTTATTTTTGTGTGTAATATGGCGAATTAAGTGCCATGCTAGAACATTCCTCTGTGTTCTCAAAGTAGTTTTATCTGTATTGTTTTGCAGCTATATTTAGGTCTCTGTTGTACGAAGCCTGCGGAAGAATGGTGAATCCAATATATGGAGCAGTGGGTCTTCTGTGGTCGGGCAATTGGCAAACATGCCAGGCAGCCGTAGAAAGCATACTGAATGGGTGCCCAATACATCCCATAGCACCAGCGGATGCCTTCACATCCACAGGTACCGAGATCACAGAACAGGCCAACAACAAAACAACTCTTCTTCCTCCTTCGGCATTGATGCAATCAATTGCCAACGAGCTTCACAAAGTGAAAATAAAAGGCAGATTTAAGCATCCCAAAAAGGCCTCTAAATTGCCAAAAAGACTTTGCACATATAATTTCCGATGCAGAAGCCGCCTCCGAAGTTTGCAATTTGCAGTGGGGACGATGTTACCCAGGCGAAGATGACGCTCCCCATTGTCTGATTTCTAGCGATTCCAGCAGCGAATCTGAGCATCATTGCACTGATGTCAGAAAAAGCAGGGCAGGATTCGAGCCCAGTACCTGCAAGCCCGATTTTTGTACACCAAAAGCCAAGGATTTGATGACCCAACAACAGGAAGTGCAGCCTCACACTGAGTGCGAATCAGATCTAGAACTGGAGCTGACTCTGTGTTGTCACTCGCCCGTGTCAAAACAATCCAACATTCCGTGTCTGTAATGAGCTCTATTGGGCTTGGATTATTCCAGGAATGAAGTGAGGCTGCTGCAAGTCAAATAATGGTTTGTAATGATGTCAAGTTTGTGTAAAAATGAGACTTTTGCACCACAGGCGGCGTATAGGTGAATGATAGATTAGCAAGCGATTGGACAGCCAAAACATGCTTACATTTTAAAACATTTGTTGTAGGTATATAGTAGTCAAACTGCGCAAGTTGTAGAAGCTTGTAAAAAGCAAACTAAGTCTACAAGTTTTTGTACTGGCTTTCAGAAAAGGACTTAATACATTCGACATTTAAAGCTTTCCATGATAATTTTATTCCTACAAATTGCCATCCACACCCCACCGAACGAAACAAATCTTCTTTTGACGAATACTCTAAAAAAGACAGATCGAAAAACCCACAAGAACTTGGTATTTCTTGATATAGCCAGTTATACCATATATTTGAATTTCCTTCTCTGAAACCTCCGTCAATGCGTTTTGGAATCTTTGTTTAGTTAAGAAAACTGATTTTTTCTTTCGAAATGGAAGGCGACTTGATTGTCTGAGACACCAAATATGTTGTTAAAAAGCCACTTGCTTAAGGTTCTAGATAAATGGGTTTTGAATTCTAATGCTCCTTGGTTTCTATTGAGAATATTGGAGATTTTTTTATAGGCACTTCTTATAAAACTATAGTAAATCATAAATTATGATAAAAAATAATTTATAAAATATAAAGAATTAAGGGTTTATAAAATGTATAATTATTATATTATTTTATTGTAATCATTTATAAAAATATTATATTGTTTGGTATGATAATTCTCTTTTTAAAATTTAATTATAAAAAAAATTATATTGTTTTATTTATTTTTTTGTAATAAAAATCTAAGTTTATCTCACTAACTTTATATATATATATATATAATTCATATCTATAATTAGATTGATAAGTTGTGCAGAAGCAGATTAGGTTTTGGATTAAGTAAGGATTTTTCTCATTTTTTTAATTAATTAGGATATTTTGGATTTTTACAAAATGCTAATTAATCTCTTTATATTTTTTCAACAATAGCTTTACATGCCATCTCATTAATGTTAGGAAGCATTTTACAATGGAGTGTGTTAACAAAAATATATCTATAACTTAAATTTGATAGTTGTTTACATATCAAAATATTAATATTTAATAATAAACATAATATTTCCATGTTTCCATATATATAATGGATAAAATAATTTTGAAATAAAATAAAATAACTTTTAAGTAAATAACATATCTAAAAAAATAATATTTTTTAAGATAGATTTGTTTAAAATATTTATACTATTTCTTAAATTGTAGTCCTTTATATTATTTTTACATATAATAAAATTTAAGCGTATTAAAAATTCTTAAAAAAGTTGTAGGTTACTTTTTAACAAAATTTGAAAAAAAATCTATTTATTTCTTAACTTTTACAATCATTTTATAATTTAATATGTATATATAATACTTTTGAAGTATATAATGTAGAAAATAAAATTTCAAAGGAATAAAAGTCTTGAAAGTAAATCTCCTACAATACACTAGGATGAATCAATAGTTTTTTTTTTTTTTTAACATAACTAAAATTTGTAACTAAACAACAAATTACAAGTTTATAATATCAAATGTTTTGTTGTAATTATCAAGGGTTAAAGTGAGAACATGATGTAGTGTGAAATTGCACCGGTGTACAATTTTTAGCACGACATTTTGCCTCCATTTTAGTAGACATATGAACTATACTAAATATATGTATGCTAAAATTGAAATAGAAATCATAAATACTATCCAAGGATATTGTGGAGGATACATAATCTTGAAATGAGCCACAAGCTAGCAAGTTGTATTATGCTAGGCAGCTCATATGCTACCAAGTTGCATAAAACATAAAAAGATTATTAGTGCTTTGAAAATTAGAAGATGGATGTGTGCAATGAGAACACCCCTTTACAAGAATTGCATGATACCAAGAATGCAATTTATTTTAAGGAGAAAGAGAAGAAGAAATTATTGCTTAACATATAAACTCTAATAAGGATGTTGTATCAATGTAACATGTAACATTGTGCTCATGGAA
>VDFB02168170.1:0-37493 GCA_007258455.2 Sequoia sempervirens
TACCTATATTCCCATCATATAATTGGAGAGGATTTTATTGTAAAGCCATAATTTAAAACCCTAGAAGAGAAGAATTTCATGTAGTTTGCGAAATTTCCCATATTTGAGGAAAGTGAATGGGTTAGATACATTTTGAGTCATGTTCATGCCAAGTTCATTTCGCTAAATATACCCTTCAATATCACAAAAGAGGCTATATGTGCAATCACGAGTCTAAATTCCACCAATAGACTTCCAGTCTTCAAATCCGTGAAGAATGAGTAGGTTACAGAAGCAACAGGTGCACAATGGGATAGAACAGCAATGACAATAGAAGATATTGCTGAAGTGGATGTAAAATTTGCATCAATGGTCATTGGCTACAAGATATACCATTCTAGCTGGGATAATTTTGTATCTGGTACAACCATCTATGCAGTTTATGAAATGGTAAAGCAAAATGTACAATATGACTTGTGCGAGCTGTTCAAAAGTTAGTTGATGGAGAATCTGATTAAAATCAAGAAATATAAGAAGAATACTTTCAAATATGGTAATCTGCTATTGTGTTTATTTTTCTACTTCATGGATGAAGTTCCAAGTGTTGGAAAATTACATTGGAAAAATGATGTGCCTATAGCTATTTAGATAAGGAACATGTTTTTTGGAATTGGTGATCATCAAGTTAGGAATACTACCCTCTGGGGGTACTTCAAAAATTTCCAGAATATGATGCATGTCAAGGAAAGAATTCCTCCTTCAATTGTGGAACAATACAAAGATACTATTTGCTTCATGGTGGATATTGACCAATGTCGTATGGAAGTTGTTGATCCCAGAACAATATGGATCATGCCTATGGGATATGAAGTAGAGGAGAACATCTTGAATATGTATGAAGAACACTTTCCGAGTTCACCTTTGTATTAGGGAGAAGAGAGGTTTGGAAATTATGCAGAGAAAAGTATGCAGGTTCATGAGAAATTGAAAAAACTACTGATAGTTAAGAGAGTAAGAAAAGAGGTAGAGGTTTTTGTAGAAAGTATGGGCTTACTTATAGAAGCTTTGAGAGAAGCAAGAAGGAGGATAGATGAGGTAGAAGCAGAAAAATTGAAAGCAAAAATAGAGTCTGCTAGTCTGGGAGCATCCTCTACCCGCACTAGAACTACAAGGAGTTCCCCTGCAGCCAAGTCATCTCAAGACAAGCCTTCTGGTAAAAGGAAGAAGATTAAAAGCACAATAACATATGAAGTTGTTTCAGAAGATGAGGAAATAGAATCAGAAGAAGTTTTGAGAGAAATGAAGGCTACCAAAACTCAAGCTGTAAAGTTAACTAAGAGAAAATCTTCCAGTAAAGAAGAAGTAAAGAAAAGGGAAAAGGTTGAAAAACCTGGTATGTCAATTAAGGAAGTTGAGAATGTACTTATCAAGGATGGAAATCTCAAGCCCCTCTATGAATTGTACAAAACTTTTGATGAATTGGGTCAAAGAGTTCTTGAAGAAGCCACAATAAAACAGATGAACATTTTCAATAAAGTTCTTGTTGAGATTATGTCTGGCTTACCAAAGTGTCTATATAATATTTTGTAGTCGAGAAGATTAAGTGCTAGAATAGAAGAAGAGAAACTGAGGAAGAGAATTCTTGCAGATTTATGTCCACAAATGTCAATTGAGGAGATGAATTCTCTCCTTAAAAAAGCTAAAATTGAATTTAAGAGCAAGACGAGGGTGAACAAACTCATGATTAGTGAAACTAATGTTTTTGTTGGTGAAACCAAGGAGATTCTAGAAGAGTTTATGTCAAAGAATAAGATTAATGTTGAGGAAATTATGAATACTGAAAATGTTTCAAAAAATGAGGACGTGAATGCAAATGCTAAGAATACAGAGACACCTATGGAAACTAAAGTTCCTAAGGTGGTATTAGCTGAGGAGAAGGAGGTGTAAAATGAAGAGGTTGAAGTGCCCAAAGGAAATCCAGAAACAATCTCTAAAGAACCCAAGGTTGAAGAAGCAAAAGTTCAAGTTAAGGAAATCAGAGTGAAGGAAAGAGACATTGTTAAGGCAGTGAAGAAATCTCTGATGGAGCAATAGGAATATTTTGATCCTTAATTGGATGAAATATCAATCAATCTGTCCACTTTGTCTCCAATTCAAATGATGAAGGTTGCATCAATTCTTAATCTAAGGGTGGTGAGAAGATTCTAAAGTCTCACATAGAGGATAGTGAATTGATAAGCCTTGCATCTGGAGTTCAGCAGAAATTAATGCCTACTCATGTCATGGATCCATTTGGTTCTTCTTATGGTGAGCTAAAGAAGCTCATAAATTCTATAAGTACTCAATTTGAGTCTCTTGAAAAATTTGTTGAGGATAAAGTGCAAAAAGGGTTTAATGGTAAAAGATTTAGTTGGTTGAAGGAAGTGATTGCAAAGGATAAGAATCTGTTAGCCACCTACATGAAGAACATTCAAGGTTTCATATTTGAAGCTAGAAAGGCCTATAAGGCATGTTTGGTTTTGTCCAAGTTTACTGAAGGTAATGAGAAAAAGATGAAGGATCTTGAAAATCAATTGGCTATCATTTCTAATACTTTTGATCCATTAGCTGGTGATGTTGCTTAGCAAGAAAGTCAAGTAACATCCCTACTTGACTAAATAAGATGCTTGAAGAGTGAAAACGACAGGATTGTTGGGAGAGTAAGTGAACTCAGAGGACTAATTTTTCTAAACATTGAGATAATGGTGAGTGCTTTGAACGAAGTGAAAGTTGTTGTGGCAGTTAGTGACCCAATGAACCTAGAATTTGTAAAAGCTCAATATTACTTAATGTGTGGTCACATAACAGTTTTGGAGAGTCTCAAAAAGGTTTTTGATGACAATTTAAGAGTGTTAAAGCAAGATTTTGCAAATATTTTCAAAATTTTGTAAGTTACAAGTTCATGCATGTATAGTTTAGAATTTTGTTTTGGTTTCCCCAGTTTTTGCCATTGAAGTCAAAGGGGGAGAAGTGTACAATGAAAAATTTGTATTTATTTTAGGGGGAATTTCTTAAATTCTAAGTCGAGATTGAAGATTATTTTTTTGAATTTTTGAAGTGGCAGTGTACTTCATGTTGGTTTTGATCCGACACTTAGTCATTTTTCACTAAGTGTTGCCATCAATGCCAAAGGGGGAGATTGTTGGCAAAAGACACTACAATTATGCTTTGGTGTTGTCATTGATGGAAACCCTAGTCGGTAATTGGATCCACATGACATCATTTGCTTATACTAGTAATCAGATTGAGAGCGGTCAGGAAGAGTAGAGCATCTAACAGTTTGGTGATCATCGATTCACTTACAGATTTCTAGTTGTTATTTTGAGTTGTGGATCTCACAAAAGGTTCATCAGTTTATTTCTTGTGTTATCCAAAAATCTTAGTGCCTCGTACCAAGTCATGTGTAAGTTTAGTGATTTGGTTGATACTTTTTTATCTATTAGTATTTTGGGGCAGACTCAGTTGATATTATGTGTTGCAGATATTAAAGGATTTTTTATTTGAATATTTTTGTGTTCGCTCATCTTGATTTGGGTCCAAGCTAAGTTGTGGTTGACCGTTGTGGATGCACATTGGATAATTATTAAGATTTGAGCCAACAGTTGCTAATAGTTTTAATTTTTATTGAAGTTGACTTGTTGCAATTAAATTGTTAGTCACAGATATATATGTATGAGCTATTATATCATTTTGGTGTGTGTGTAATGTGTCGATGTGTATTTCAAATATCAAAAGAGTGTTAGAGCGATTTTATGCATAGTTTCACTTGTGCATAAAGATTTTGTGGTGCGAGTTAGAGCAAGAGCATTGTAGAAGTTCAGTATCAGTCAGAAGGACAAAAGATCAACAACTGAGCCTAACTAGAACTGTAATCAAGTATTTTTAGATGTTATTCTTTTAGTTCATTCTCTTGGATCTAATCCAAATATCTATAAGGAAGTGTGCCTTCCTATTTTGAGCAGTGAACTCTAAGCAATGTACCTAAATGCAAGTGCATTCTCATTTTGTAAACTTCTTTTTGAGTATACTCAGATTATATTGTGGATTGGCCATCCACCGTGGTTTTTCCCCTAACAGGGTTTCCATGTAAAAATACTTGTGTTATGGTGTTGTAGTTATTTTCTTTTCATTTCTACATATTTCTTTTGGTTGAATGCTTAAAATGGATTAATGATCAGAATAACAAAGTTAATTTTTATACAACACTAATTCACCCCCCCTCTCAATATTGCTTGTTTCCAATAGGGAGGGAGATGTGAAGAGATAAGTCTAAAGAGAGAGGGAGGGAGAGGTAGACAGATAATTCTAGAGCTTGAGATAGAGATAAAGAGAGATGTAGAGAAATGGAGAGAGATAGAGATGTTTAAAGAGGGACACAGAGAGAGGGAAGGAGGGAGAGATGGATGGGTAGAGAGATAGGTCTAGAGATTAGGGGGAGAGAAAGTGAGATAGAGAGAGGTAGAAAAAGGGAGATAGATAGAGAGGGAAAGGTAGGTATAGATAGAGAGGTAGGAAGGGAGAGGTAGGTAGAGAGGGAGAGAGGGAGGGAGAGTGGAGAGAACTATAGAGGGAATGAGGGAGGGGGAGAGGTAGAGAGGATAGAGAGATATAGAGGTAAGATAAAGAGAAGTGGAGAGGGAAGGATGTAGGGAGGGAGGGAGGGAGAGGTAGAGAAAGGTAGAGAGATGTGGAGGGGGAGAGAGAGAGAGAAAAAAAAAGAGAGATGTAAAGAAAGGGAGAGATGTATCTAAAGAGGAACAAAGAGAGGGAAGAAGAGAGGGAGGGAGAGGTAGAGATATAGTTCTATAGCTTGAGGGAGAGAAAGTGGTAGATAAAGGGATAAAGATAGAGAGAGGGGTATATAGAGATCTAAAAAGGGAAAAAGAGAGGGAAGGAGGGAGTGTGCGAGAGGTAGAGAAATAGGTAAAGATCTCATGGGAGAAAGAGTGAGATAGAGAGAGGTAGAGATAGAGCTTGAGGGAGAGAGAGAGAGAGAGAGAGAGAGAGAGAGAGAGAGGGTGAGGGGATGAATAAGGAGAGAGGTGAGATAGAGAGAAGTAGAGAGGGGAAGAGAGATGAAGGGAGAGGTAGGGAGATAAGTCTATAGAGAGAGAGAGGGAGAGAGATGATTTTTTCTTCACACAAACATGAGTGTGATATAATGCATTTATTTTTTTATGAAGAGAGAGAGATGGAGGGCGAGGGAGATCAATTTTTTCCATAGAAAAGTGAGCACATTATAACACAATCATATTATAATGCACACATGTTATTACCTACTTTAGGAATTTCAAGCCATTAGGGTTGGATTTGCATTGGACATCCAACCCAAAGGTTGAATTGACATGTCAATGCCCACAAATATGCTTTTGTAATTTCTCAAAAAATGATACAATCTCTATCATGATCTCCATCAGGTTTGCACATCTTTTCATGTAAAAAATACCACAATAATATTGGCCTCTCTCTTAGATTTTTAACCATGTATTTTTTTTCTACATTTTGAATATGTTAAGGTTTTGATCTTTAATTTATTTTGCTAGTGTTTCCATTTTTTGTCAAAAGCCTACTTATGGTATTTTTGGTTTCATTATTTACTCATTGATTGAAATTTGAAACGAATTACATTCACACATTAGACTCTATTCTTTGCATGTTAAAAAGAATAATTTTCAATTAGTTTCTAAAAGTTTATGGGAGTGCATACTCAATTTTTTGTTTTTGAAGATATGTCCACTTTAAAAATTAGTATTAAAAAAATCCTATATTCATTAAAAATTAGCATAAAGATTGAGCATAAATTACATGGTGTTACTAAGTTTTCATTGAAGCGATTTTTGAAACACTAAAAACAAATTAACATTTTAGGGGGGCCACATTAGACACTATATTAGATTTTTTTTATAAAAATAAGAGCAATTTGTGTGGCCCCTATTTAAACCCTTTAATCTCCACCATTTAAAAAAATATAGTAGTTTACAAAGTAGATTCAAAGTACTACAACTCTTATTTTTGTTGTGTCTTCAAATTTTGAACATAACCATCTTCATATTCTCCTCCAAGATTAATTCCTAATTTTTAAAAGAAAACGTTCATTTAAGACCCCCTTTTGCTCCCCCATTTCCATGCACTTACCCATGTGATAGTAATAGTTTGGCCCATTTATTTTTATCCTTATCTTTTACTATGGGATTTGGTACTAATAATTAGATGGAGGCACTTTGCTATCTTTGTGGCTTTGGAGAAAGTTTGTAAGTTAAGTTGAAAATAGGTTATTGATGAGATGGATTCTATGATATTATCTTCTCTTTTGAACAAAAATAGTTTTAATGACTCTTCCTAATAATTTTATTTTTTTTAATGATTAAAATCTTTATATATTTAGTTTTAATATATTTTGATTTTTTAAAAAGGAAAAAAATCTCTCTAACTATTCACCCCAAAAACTAATAATTCTAACAATAAAAATGAAATTGTTACAACACTGATTTGTATCCAATAAAATTGTGGTAAGAACACTTCACGAAAAAATAATGACAAGGAAGTCTCGACTGCTATGCAAAGCTATTGATATGCCCTCTTAAAAGTAGTCAGGAACTGTGTCGAAACCCTTAGGTTACCCTCTCCATGGGGCATCTCCGTGATCAAAACTCCTGGTACCGGTACCTGCGGTCTCCTATGGTACATCTGGTACCTGCTTACTGCTGGATATCCATCTGATCGAAACTCCTGGTAAGTCTGGTCCTTGCTAACTACGAGATATCCATCTGATTGAAACTCCTGGTAAGACTGGTGCCTGCTAGCTACGGTATCCAGATGATCGAAACTCCTGGTGCGTCTGGTGCCTGCTAATTATGGGACATCCAGCTGATCGAAACTCTTGGTACGTCTGGTCCTTGCTAAATACGGTGTCTGTATGTGATCTAAATTCCTGGTGTCTCCTACCCATGGGGAATCTTTGTCTTCGTGATCGAGACTCCTGGATGTACAACTCTAATTCCTCTGAAATTTATTTTAAAAAACAAAAGAAGCGTGTTACCTTAAAATAATAATTATTTGTAAAAGAAAGTCTAAATAATGCTATAAGACTGCGTGCAGATTTAAATGTAAGCTCCTTGATTCATATTATTATAGACATGATTAGAAGCTTCGGGTATATAGTTATTATAGATATGATCAGGTGCTTCAGGTATGTAGTTTTAATTCATATTGTTTGAAGGCAGTGCATTGTTTTACAATTTCATGCAAATACGGAAAAACAAAAGTTTCAATCCATCAAATTATAAGATAGGCTATAAAGAACCGACGGTTAGTATTCAAAATTGAAGTGAATATATAGCATTTACTTACGACGTTCACGAGCTGAGATTGCCCCGAATTCCGCCATGGCTTCGCTAGAAGTTCCGTTAGACTGTAGAGTAGTCCAAGCCTCCGTTAGACTTCGTTGCCACTGTAGAGTACCCCTTCGCCACTCGTCCACCTGGGGAGCTAATCCTAAAAGGCGGAGGTTTGGCTTGATTAAAAGGGCATAAGGAATGGATTTCCATGCAGAAGAACAACTCAACACATCCAACCTTTCAAGCTTTGACAAGTTGCTAATGGTTTCTGGAAATCTCTGAAATTTTTCGCACCAGCTCAGACTTAAGTGTTTCAGCTGTGATAGCTTGCCAATGCTGTTAGGAAGGTCAATTAAGATTTTACGACAAGCTAAATTCAAGTACTCCAGCTGTGACAAGTTTCCAATGCTGTCAGGAAGGTGACTTAAATTTTCACAATAACTCAAGTTCAAGGATACCAGTTGTGAGAGGTTGCCAATGGTTTTAGGTAGACATTTCAACTTCTGAAATCTAGACAATCTCAAGGACTGCAAATATGACAAGTTACCAATGTTGTCAGGGAGGTTTGCTAAAGATCTCCAGTTGGTCAAGTCCATGACCCTTAACTGCGATATATTACCCAGAACAGAATTAGATTTCTTCTTTATTGTTGAAATTAAGCGCCTGGACAAATTTAAACAAATAGGTAAGGAACAAGAATCCATTCTTAGCCATCTCAAACTTGGAGGAAGCCTTTCTATGATATCTTCTGTGTGCACATGCTCCAAATGAAGATAGCGAAGACTAGGTGCGCACAACATTTTATGCCATCGTGAATCACATGTATAGAGACGAAGGCGAGAGATATGGATATTACTACTATAATTGAATGAGCTGTTTGACTGGGCAGTCTGCCATTGTCGGCTTTGCCTTTCATCAGCAATGATTCGCCCTATATCTCGCACGAGGTCATGCATATCAAATACACCTTTCTTGTCTATCTTTATCAGCAGCTTCAATGAAAGATTAGTGATAGCAGTGTGCACCGACTTGTACATGGATTTCCAGAAAACAATGGGATTAGTTGGGCATTCCCCAATAAAAAAGCAAGCAATGTCCAAAAATATTTCTTTTTCCTCCGCACTAAGACCACTATAACTGATCTGGAGAGTTTTAAAAATGTCTTTATCGACTGCAATGTTGTCAACAGTTTCATTCCAGCCCTCAATATCTGTGTAGTTTTGCTTATCATATAAGAAGGCCCCAATGACTTCCAGGGAGAGAGGATGTCCCTTGCAAGTCTCCACTATTCTCTTGGAGAGCTCTTCGTAACTGGGAATTGGGGATGCTCTGAGGAAGGCGTGCCAACTAAACAACCGGAGACCTTCGCTTCTCTCCAATCCGCTCATCTCGTGAATGCATGCGGATGAGATGTGAGCGGCATTGAGAATGTGTCGATCTCTAGAAGTTATGATAACTCGGCTGCCACGGGCCATCCAATCCCCAGCCAAGGCATCCAATTGTACGCGATCGTCCACGTCATCCAAAACGAGCAGGGCACGCACTCCACCCAATCGATCTCTCAAAAAAGATATGCCCTTATCAACACTCTCCACTTCGTCAGTATAGTTGACCAAATCTTTTAGAATTTGCCCCTGCAGTTTTGTATGGCTAGTGGCGCGGACATTAAATACGAAGTTAGCAGCTTCGAAATAATTAGCCGATAGGCTCTACCTCTGGGATTGCCCAGTCCATTTTCATGCCAAACCTGTCTCACGCCTGAAACAGGAATGCCCGCTGTCGAGCAGTGTTCGGTTCCGCTGACTGGGCAAACCTGCCTCTGACTGGTATTCGACAGCTGTCAACCGCAGGGCACAGATGTTGTGTGGCTCTCGTTTTCTTCCAACAGGCACAACGCAGGTCAGAAAATTTTGCATTGGATACATGACACATTAAGTCTATTCTGGCTACATTCCATCCTAAGCCCACCGCCCCAACTTCCACAAATGCCCCAGCTTGTTTACAAATGAAGGCAACAATCAAATTTTTGATAGCACGACACAATTTGTGCAGAATCTTGAGGTAAGTTGCCCTGGTTTCAGCGAGTTTTGTTTTTGAAAATCCCTTAGCGGCCGCCATGGTTTATTTTTCGTGTTTTATTTCATGGGTCTGGCTCGTTGGTGGGATTCATATTCTTTTTTGTGTTTTATCTGCCAAAACTCATTAGTTTCTTAAGCTAATATGCATATTTTCCTCTAGTTGAGTGGCTGTAGGGAGATTGTTTTTGGTTCGTCTCATTTTAATTGTGTTGTGCTAGCAACGATGCCAATGAGGAAAAATTCAGAGTTTGCAGGGAAAACTTACAAAGCCCTACCATAGAAAAATTTTGTTGTGTATGTCGAAGGGCTCTTCTGTGTCTTAATTGTTTGTCATTTTTGGTAAATGAAAAAATAGAAACCCATGCAATGAAGGGAATACGTTGATCTATATGTAAAATCCAATCTTCTCTATAGCAATTTATGGGTTAACCTTGCTAAATCCCCTCGATTTATTTCTTACGCACCCACTTATTTTTGTATACTTGACTACAAGTGGTTATTTAAAGCATTTTTGCTGCTTGTTTCTATGGAAGCTTCTTGTTTCATCCTGCACCATCATAGTGCTTGGCTCAAGTGGGCCTTCTTAGACATCAAGGAATGCCCTTTCATGCTCAATATATTCATTGATTACTATAACTATATTCTAGATAGGCAATTATCCAACCATCTTACTTTTTGTCCTAAGCTATTTAATTTCTAAGTCTCATTCACTTACTTTGGTCATTTTGGGACATTAAAGTAATTTCTTACAGCTTTTTTTTTCCTCTTTTATTGGTGTTCTATTGTTCCTTTTTCATTTTGCATTTGAATCATGCAATTTTATTTTGCTTGATGTGCAGTAATTGTGGCAACTTCAATTTTCACTCAATCATTTTATCACTTAATCTCTTCCTGTGTACAGAATGGATATTTTATTGCCAAGAAATGAATGTACAAAATGTTTACCATTCTAAGTATATGGACAGAAGGCAGTGGCAAAGTGAATGAGAATGTTGTTGTTTGAAACAAGGGAAAACGAAATGATCATTACCATCCTTTTTTAAGGAACCTACCTAAAATGGCATCAAAGTTGGATTTCTTGATCGGTAGATGTCTAAACTAAAATAAGGTAATTTATGTCATCTTGGATGACCTTTATCACTGCTACCTCTTCCATGTCTAGACTCTAGTCCTATAGTGAGACCTTCTCAAGGAACCTTGTTGATATGAGCAATTTAGGAAATTCCAAACAAAATCTCTGTAGAGCACAAAGATACAAAAATTATTCATTATGTTGAACAAATTCAGAGTTCTTCTAGTTTCGGGTATTTGGTTGTGTGGGATTTTTAATATATATTTCAATTTGGTTTGAATGTGTGGAGTTTCTAGATTTTGGTATTCGACAGCTTTCAACCACAGGGCATAGATGTTGCATGGCTCTCGTTTTCTTCCACCATGCACAACACAGGTGAGAAAATTTTGCATTGGATACATGACACATTAACTCTATTCTAGCTACATTCCACCCTAAATTTCTGAGTCTCATTCACTTACTTTGGTCATTCTGGGACATTAAAGTAATTTCTTACAGCTTTTCTTTTCCTCTTTTATTGGTGTTCTGCTATTCCTTTTTCATTTTGCATTTGAATCATGCAATTTTATTTTGCTTGATGTGTAATAACTGTATCAACTTCAATTTTCACTCAATCATTTTATCACTTAATCTTTTCTTGTGTACATAATGGATATTTTATTGTCAAGAAAATGAATGTGCAGAATGTTTACCATTCTAAGTATATGGACAAAAGAGAATATGTATTATCTCAATATTCCTTTGTTCACCATGATGGAAAAGTCTCTTCTGTGTAAAGATCTCTAAATCAAAATGGTTTATTCATTGGCATAATGGAAAGGGAAATTCTTGAACTTAGCAGGAAGAATAACCTTCATAAATGCAATGCTTTATGTGATTCCAAAATATGAGACATATAGGATTTTTTATGGCAGGCCACTAAAGATATTAAACAATTGTTTTCTTTACTATAAATTTCACTTAATCTCTTCCTGTGTGCAATATCACCCTTCCTTACCCTGCAATCTTTGGAAAAGTGTCTTGGAATGCCACAATAATAGCAGAAAACAATAAAATGGAGTCTTAAACAGTAATTCAGAAGCCCACTTACAAAACAGGGTCAAACGTGTTTTTAAACCATGAGATGATCAACAAAGTATTTGTCTACCCTGAAGCAATGTTCAATAAATAGTAAAATGACTTGAAGGAACATGAACATTTTGGATCAACTTGTATGAACATCCATGCACAGCATGGCACACACATCACTCTCTTACTATCAAACAAACATTTCACAGAGACATTGTCCATTGCAAAACACAGTGGTATACTATCCATGCACTGTCTAAATATTGAAGCAATAGTAAATAGTAGAATAACTTGAATCAAGCTTGTATCAGCTTGTATAAGCATCATGTGAACTGTAGCTTTGGAAAATACTGAAGAGATAATCAAGGTAGTCTGTGATACCAAAGAACATCAACATCATCTTTGGAAGCATGAACAACATGGCAGACATCACTGTCTTTCTGTCATAGGAACACTTGATAAAAACATTGTGTAAGGATATCACTTGCATGCATTGACTCCCCCTGTGAGTGAGATAATATGTATATAGAGCCATGTCACTAGCATCACTATGCAAAGCACTATAAAGGTTAAGCACTTCCATTATTAACCTTTAATAGCACTGTGAGCACTGTTGTTTATACAGAACACATCTTGACAATCTACACTCACATTAAAATAGCATAGCTATTTTACCAAGAACCATCACCATTAGATTTTTGATAGCACGACACAATTTGTGTAGAATCTTGAGGTAAGTCGCCTTGGTTTTAGTGAGTTTTGTTTTCAAAAATCCCTTAGCGGCCGCCATGGTTTATTTTTCGTGTTTTATTTCATGGGTCTGGCTTGTTGTAGGGATTCATATTCTTTTTCGCGTTTTATCTGTCAGATCTCATTAGTTTCTTAAGCTAATATGTATATTTTCCTCTAGCTGAGCCACTATAGAAGATTGTTTTTGGTTCGTCTCATTTTAATTGTGTTGTGCTATCAATGATGCCAATGAGGAAAAATGCAGAGTTTGCAGGGAAAACTTACGAAGCCCTACCATAGGAAAAAGAAACGCAAACCATGTTAGGGCATACAAAAATTGTCAAGTCTAAAAAATAAATTGCATTTAATATTTTTCGTTGAAAATGCTACGAAGATCATGCCATCTTTTCTGAAGAAGAACGACATCCATTATTGTTGGTTTTAGAAGGCGGTATAAATCTACAGAGATTTATTATACCAAGATTTATTCTAGAGAGGCAATTATCCAACCATCTTACTTGCTGTCCTAACCTATTTAATTTCTAAGTCTCATTCACTTACTTTGGTCATTTTGGGACATTAAAGTAATTTCTTACAGCTTTTCTTTTCCTCTTTTATTGGTGTTCCGCTATTCCTTTTTCATTTTGCATTTGAATCATGCAATTTTATTTTGCTTGATGTGTAGTAACTGTGGCAACTTCAATTTTCACTCAATCATTTTATCACTTAATCTCTTCCTGTGTACAGAATGGATATTTAAATGGCACATGATAGGACAACAATGTACACGGTATATTCAAATGAAGTTACTACCATGTACCTAATTGAGTAGGGTTTCAAAGATAAAAGGAATATTAAGAAGGCCTATACTATTGCTCATTAACACTGCTGATTTGTATGCTTACTGTTTCAAATGGAGTGCATAAAATTGATTTTTTTTACTCCAATGAATTAGAATAATTTTTTCTACAAGCTGATGTCTATACCCTGTTTACAGCTACAATTACAACATTTTCCAAAATCCCTTTCTTCGGTATACTTTGGTTGATGCCCATACGCTGTTTAAAGCTCAATGCCTTCGAGGTTATTCATACCCATCAATCAATCCAAGATTTGGCCTTGACACCATCCTATACATCCCAATTCAATGTGTGGTAGATAAGATCCCCATATTAAACACACTCATGTCTGTGATGTTGTTCATTACTGCTTTTAATACAATTTTCAACAAGTCTTTACTGGAGTATTTCAAAATTTAATAAAAAATCCTTAGCTCTTTGGCTGCAAACCTTTAATATCCTATCGGCATTTTCCTTGAACCCCCCATGGGTGCAAGTGCTAGTAATAAACTTCATTGTACACAGGCTTTGCAACTGTGGTCTTCCCAATACCTCCCATACCCCATATTCCAACTTTAACTACTGGTTCGGCTGAATCGAGATGCAATTTCTGAACGAGAGCATTTTTCACAGTTTCCAATCCCACAGGGTGCTTGGCAACTTGTAGCGGCACCTTGTCAAGTGTCTTCATTATGTCTTTCACCACCTTCTTTACTAGTCGAGCTTCGAAACTGCACCATGGCCATCAAGCAAGTTAGTGACAGCCAATAAGAAAGAAATGAATGTAAGTTAAATAGTAATTTTCATTGTTCTCTCATAAACATTTTTAACTTATATAAAATGAAGGATTCCCATATTACAGTTCATGCAAGAGTGCCTGGACCAAGAAGACAGAGTCAAAACCAGATTGTCTCAGCTGTTACTGTTGGAAGAGAAAAGAGATCAAGGCACTGGAGAATTTTTCAAAACACCAAGGAATTGTGAAAAGATGGTTTGACCGAAGAGCCGGAATTAAAGCATTTAGAATTTCTGACTTAGTCCTTTGTTGGGACAAAGCACATGAGCGGAAAGGAGACCATGAAAAGTTTGACAATCTATGGATGGGTCCCTATCAAATTTCGGAGATTCTTGGAGACAATGCATTTAGACTGAAGACGTTAACCGGAGAGGATGTTCCATTGCCCGTCAATGGGAGATTCCTCAAACACTATTTCCAGTCTTAGACTCCTCGCGAGTCTTGCCCTTGTACATAATTAGTCTAGTTTCTTTCCGGTTGGGTTTTGTTTTAGTTTAGTTTCCCTTGCTTTGGTGTGCGTTAGTTTAGTTGTTCCTGTTTTCTTAGATTAGTTTGCTTTGTTTGCTTTCGTTTGTTGCTTTAGGTTTGTTTTGAATAAATGAGGATCCACATCTGCAAAGGGTGGTGAAGATTTAAGGCACACACTGGTCTTATTCCGCAAAGTAATGAACGGATTATTCCTTTGATAAATATTTGTTAAGGATCCCGGAATCCGAGATTGAATTCTCTAGTTTAACTCTAGGTTAGGACTTGTACT
Organism: Sequoia sempervirens; assembly: GCA_007258455.2. Classification (NCBI taxonomy): domain Eukaryota; kingdom Viridiplantae; phylum Streptophyta; class Pinopsida; order Cupressales; family Cupressaceae; genus Sequoia; species Sequoia sempervirens. Next base: position 14,695 of record VDFB02168170.1, read on the forward strand.
TGGCTAGAAGGGAATCCTCTATTGTGTTTTGACACTGAATCTTACAATCATCATATTTTACACACTTAATCAAATCTCTGAGTCATTATGGTCTCCTAGGAGAAGTCATTGGCTAAACTAAGAGTCAAAAGTCTCGCTTCAGCGCCACTATAATGCTCAAACCCAGGTGAGCTTCGATGCTTACAGGCCAAAGTGTGGAAATATGCAAAATATCAAGAATATCAAAAAAAAGAAAAGAGAACCAAAAGAAAAGAATGAAATACTTGGCTTTTGGGTGTGCGGACATCTCTACAGGTGTACAAAAGAATCAAAACAATGATAAATCGCCGGAAGTAGAGCAATCTCCGTGAGATTATAGAAGATAACCTCGCCGGGGCTATAGACGCTCGCTGGCAGCGAGGCTCTATCCAAGGATGCTTTTGGAGTTGAGACAAAATACACAAATAGCCATGATGGAACCAAAGAGTCATATTGGTCTTACGAGATGGAAATGAATGCATTTGCACCCACTTGTGATTAAGGAAAAGGTGTCTCAATCCAATTTAGAATTCCTATCCTTTCGAGTACAAATTTTAACCTAAGGATAAGTTAGTGTGATTTAAATCGGAGATTCCGGATTCAGAATGGGTCTTTATCTTAGGAATGTTCTGAAACATTCCTCACGTGGAGTCGCCAGATGTTGTGACCTTTTTCACACATCGCCCCATTGCAAATGGGGACCCTCGCTGGTTTGCTCTTAGGGTTTAGCGTTTGAGTAGCAATTTCATAGTCTCTGATGTCTGGGAATTTCATGTCAAAGGTCTGGAGTCATCATCCGAGCCAAGTTGGGAGTTTGAGCCTGAAACTGAACGTAAACGTCATAGAAGTGCTTAGAAGACCCTGCAGACGAAGATCGCCTGTGCTTTCGCTCAATTCTGACACTTCCTATTTTTTAGGGATTCTGCTTTTTGCTTTTTTTGCTTTTTTCGTTTTTGGCATTTCTGGACCAATCTGGAATTTACTATTTTTAGAAAGTTGCTTTTTGCTTTTTTCTATTTTTAGTAAGTTTCTATTTTTAGAAAGTGCTAGGTGTCACTGGCAGTGGAGTCGAAAGTTTCCATTTTTGGAACTAAAAAGCAAGCAAAAATCAAGCAGAGGTCTTAAAAATCGTGAAAAATCATGAGAAAAGCAGAGAAAAAAAGACACATGCAAAGTAAAAAATCAACTGGACAAAATCAGCCTTTGAGAGAAAATCATTGAAAAATCAAATAAAAAGCGAGTAGATCATGGTAAAATGTGCCTAAGTCTGGAAGAGGACGCTATCGGAAAATCCAGTTGAATCTTCAAAAAAAATCCAGTTGGAGAGTTCGAAATTCCAGTTGGACAGAGTGAAAATCGACCAAGGCAAATGAAAATTTGAACTGGACTTTAGGAAATTTAAGTTGAGGTGAAATTCCAGTTGAAAAGTGAAAAAGTCCAGTTGAAAGTCGAATTTTTCAAGGAAGAGTCAAAAATTTTCTAAGGCAAAATCACTTTGGTAAGCGAAAATTCCAGTTGAAAAGTGAAAAGTCCACTTGAGGGTCGAATTTTGCTAAAGGCAAAAATAAAAGAAATAACTTAGGTTTTATTTTTAAGCCAAAAGGGACGCCTTGTTTGAAAAGTCAAAGATCACGATAAGATTGCTTTTTTGTTTTTAAAGCAAAAAATACCCAATGAGAAGAAGAGGTCGACTTGAGCCAATTTGGGAAGGTTTTTATTATAAAAGATAGTCTCGTGAGCTTATTTTCATTATTTGCAAAGTCGAATTTCTTACAGGCAGAGCTCTCTCAAGAGAAAGACGTCTTTTTCAGCTGCAAGCGGATTTCTTAAATTCCAGAACATAGAATTGGATTTTTCCTCTTCATTTCCAGATTTTTCAAGCAACTGCAAGGTTATCATTGGCGATTTTGAAAGGGTATAGGATTTTTTCATTGAAGATTGGAGAAAACTTCAGTAAAAATCTTAAAAATCCAGAAAATTATTTAAATTTCCATGAATGCTCTTTAAAGATAATGAAGGCGGATCAATTTTTTATTAAGAATTTATTCTTTACACAGCCTTTAATCAAGTTCTGGATTTTAAATTATTTTTTTTTAAATTTCTCCAGCCAAGAAATCGCCTTTTACAAATTTATTAAAATATTCTAACTTCGAGCTTCTTACAGGCATAATGTCTTCTCCAAAGAACGTGGGAGGTGGAGTCAGGAAAGCTCAAGTCAAGGAAGTCCTGAAAGAATTTTACCCAGAATCCCAGTTATCTTCGAAGTGGAAGAAAGTGGCGGATACAAACTTTGAACAGTTTAATGCAATTCAACACAAGAGAAGGATGTTTGGCACTCAGAACGAAATGCCTACGCCTATTGCTACAAATATTGTTAAGTCCGGACTTCATCAAGCTGCAGGATTTCCACCCGCAGTTCAGTGCAGTGAATTAATGGTTGAGTGTGCCAGAAGGTATAATCCTCAAACAAGATCCATAAAAACACCCAATGGGATCACTTTAGCGTACTTTACAGAGGAGGCAGTCAGGGAAGTGTTTGGTATTCCCCATCGTCGAAAAATGTTGAACAAGACTCAACAGGAATCACAGGCCATGTTCGATCAAGCCAAGGAATCCTGTATGGACATAGTCAATTCTAACTGGATCAAGGAACCCAAAAGACATCGCTCCAAGTTGCCAAAGAGATTAATTTGCACGGATTTTAAGATAGAATACAGTGATATGATTCATATGCTGAACAGGATTATGGGAACTTCTCAAGGAGCCTTCTTTGAAGTATGGATGTTTTCATACGTAGAGGAGATCGTATTGGGAATGGAGGCAATAAATTGGGCTAAGTTAATAAGTGATAATATCGATTTCCAGTTGAGAAACCTAGAAAAGACCAAAACCTTCTACATGAGTTCTTATGTGGTTTATATTTTGGCACGGTTCACCAAGTGCAGAGGACTGATTTGTAAAGGCGAAGTTGGAATTCGAAAGGATCAGCTCAAATCACATGATTGTTACCCGCAGCTCCAGTTACATTACAGGGACAATTTCAAGATAACCAATGACGCCTTCCTTATGTATATCACGCGAGTTCTTCAAGGAACAGTGCAAAGGAGGCTATCTAAAGAAGCTATGGTGATGCTTGACAAGTTCGGATCTTGGTTTATCCAATTTCTGACATTTACCTATATAAGAATTCATGGATTCTCAGATGCTCCGTACCGACTTCCTCGGTATCTGACAGACAAAATTGTTATGCTTGAAGTTGCAAGGCAACTGGCGTGTGTAGACTCCATTCAGGGGAAAAAGAACAAGCAAGGAGTGGATTTTCCGGTTGCAATTGGAAAAATGCTAGAAGTCTGCCCCTCTTTACAATCAGCCAAAACAGCAAGGGTAGAGTTGCAATTTTATAAATTCAGCACTTATAATCCAAGGTCCGATTATGATCCATACCTGAGAGTTCACGGGAAGAAGTCCCTTCATGTTATGCAGGTTGAAGATTACTGGTCTAACTCGGTGGACGAGTATGGAGTTAGGAAGAAGACTTGGTCCAGAATTCCAGTTGAACTTGTGAAAAGGTGTGACTTGTTCCCTATACCTGATCAAGTAAAAGACAACGGGGACTACATACATCCTCAATTTGAACAAGAAAAGGATAAGCCTATCCTATTGCCTAACTGGACACAACCTGAGTTGACCGATTTAAACATATTGATGAAGGACATTTTTGCTTACTCAAGGGAATGGGTTGATGGTCAGATCAGCAAGTTGAGGAAGGAAGGAATTTCTCTTACTTATGCCACATTGAGCGATAAGGAAAGCCAGGAGGAAGCAATTGGCGAAAAATCTTGATGAACCTTCATATCCTAGCAAGAGGAAGGTGGCGAGTGAAAACCTTCACACAGAGGAAAAAGAATCAGCTAATGAAGAATTGGAGAGTAAGAAGCAGAAAGTGACTGAAAAACCATCATCTTCAAGTACTTTGTCAGTTGGAGTGATTGAAAAGGTATTCGTTGTTGATATCGAGCCAAGCTATGAGCAAGAAATCCAGTTTCAAGAGTTAGAACAGTTAGATTCTCTCCAAGAACAAACCTTCACTGAGTGTTTGGAAGGGGATGATACTTTGATGATTGAAGGTGCAGGAGATACTAAGATCCTTGAGAACAATGAGGAGCTAGGAGATGAGGTAATTTCTGCTCTAAAAGGAATTAATGATGATGTTCATCTGGAAGATGGGATGGAATTATCCACTATTCCGGATTGGTTGACCGAAAGTCTGAGGAAAAAGTCCAGACCACTGGATGAAGTTCAGCCAGTTGAGAGCATACAAGACTTCCTAGAGAGAATTGGCAAAGCTAAAATGCCAAAGAAGCCTAAGAAGTATTCTCAGATTACCAGGAATGATGCAGGATCCAGGATCTTACAGGTGGCAGTCCCGAAAATTGATAAGCCAAAAGATCAGATTACTCCTATGGATTACGAGGTTACAACGTTGGACATTGGGCCAACCACGATAGATCAGGATTTCCATGAGTTGGCAGACACTTCCAAAGCCATCAAGGAGAAGTTTGATAAAACAGAGGAGAAGAAAGAAAGGTTGGAGTTAGAAAATCTAAGGCTGATGGAGTTCATTCAGCAGCTAACAGCCCCTTTGCGCCAAGAAAATGCAGCCTTTATTCCACCGTCATCTCTTACTCCGGAATCCATTGATGTTCTTGAAGCTATGAGGATCACGAGTCAGGCAACCAAGAGTTGGGTGACCAATATTTCAAAACAGATGGAGCAATTCTTAGAGAAGTGCGCCCAAACTTATGACAGATCTGCCTTGCTTATAACTGAAGTTAGTCAAGTTGAGGACAATTGGGAAGATTTCCAGTACGTACAGGACAAAGTGATACCTCGTTTAAGGGTTCTAAAGGAAGTTTCCTTGCAAATATTGATCCAGGAAGGTGTTATCGAGGAAGGAGCCTCATATGATTTCAGCAGGTGGTATCATTCCTTATTGGCTAAGAAGAAGACATATGACGGAATGAAGGAAGAATGTGCTGCTATACGGAGCGCAGTTGAGAAAATTCAGTTCAAAATCCTCACTTCTCTTGAAGGATTGACAGGACAGGAGCATCATGATGCAAATGGCTTAGATTTAGAAGGACTAAAGAAAAGCGTGATGAACATTTACTTCAAGGAAGTGCAGGTTATTACAGAGAATCAGCTTGATGATATGTCTTCCCTTTTGACCTTCATGGATAACTTTTAGAAACAGGAGGCTAGATGGGAAGGTACTTTCACTCAATGCCTGGAAACCTTGGACGTGATCGGAGTGCAACTGGATTATGTGCCAAGTATCTCAATGGAGGAACTTGATTCTGTGTTAGCTAAATTTCTTGCATTTGCAGCTAGGGAACGATCCAAAGGGAATTGCATTCTGGATTCCCATTTGATTCGCAAGGTGTCGTTGTTTTCCATACTCCAAGTGGCTTGTTCTGCTTGCGCCATGTGTCCTTTGAGTTGGTTATGCTTTTAGGGTTAGGGTTTATCAAATTTAATCTTGGCCATTGATCTCAAATTTAATCTTGGCCGTTGCTTTGTAATTGGGGTGCCTATATAAACCCCATTCATTTCATTTATTTAGGGAGAGACTTATGAAATTGTTGCAACTATTGCTGTTTAAATAATAAGTGGATTCAGAGTTGAGCATTTGTTATTTTTATGAGCCCGAATGGTTTCATTGACTTCTTCAAAAAGAGAAAATTTGTTTTCAAGTATTTTAGATGAATGAAAGATTGATAGTGTTGGAAATAGTGGAATTAGTTCATACCTTTTTCAATTGGATGATTTTCAATTTGATGTGCAAGGTTAGTCTGAACATTAAAACTGCTTAACTTGAATTTTGTTACCTATATGCATTGGTCGAATTGATGGTGATATAGTGTAATAGGATATCTTTCGTAAACCCTTCGAAGATTGCACCGTCTTTGTCTAGTTGTAGTACTGTGCTTGGCGAAGCAAAGATTGGTTTAAATTTCACTATCCAGCATTTGTCTCTTAAGTTCGTAGGAATAGTTTTGCATAAATCTAGTTCCTTTACCCTCATCCCTTTTTCATTTTATTCTAAACTGAAAATCCCAAAAAATATAAGAGCATTCAACGTTACATCAATCCAAATCCCTACTTTCAGTAAGTTCATTATTCAAGGTCCCTTTGTGAAACCAGCATATCACATCATCCATTGAGCTTGTCCATCCCCCAAAACGGAACATTGGAATTACCGTATGACCTTTCTAGCAATCTTAGCATAAGAGGTAATTTTTCAAGAGAGGATAGAGCTTCCTTTGGGCATTCTTTTATTCTAGGTGTTTGGTGTGTCACAAAACACTCATCAACACCAAATTGGCGCTAGAAGGAGGGCCTGAACAGGAAGAATTGAGCAGTTGAACTCCAGACCCTATCAATTTTATTTTTTTTATTTGTGGAGACTCTTTTACCCTCTTCCACGCGCTCAACACCAAATTAGCGCTAGAAGGAGGGCATGACGCGAACAACTGAGTAGTGGAATTACAGGTCTTTTCAAAGTGAACAAAATGCATTATGGTGTTGCCGCATGAATTTCCTTTTAACATACCTGTTGAGCAACCAAATCAACCACCTACCGATATCATTGATCAATTGTACTCACTAGCTTGGAAAACACAGACCGATCGTGTCTAGTTTGGTCAGACGAGCCGTGTTCTTGCTAGAGAGGAAGAAAAGGGAAAACATTTTGAAGAAGCAATTCAAAGAGATTTAATAAAACAAAAAATTGATCGTCTGAAATAGACTTTTGACGAAATAGAACAATCATTTGCAACCAGTTCATCTTCAACAAATCCAAGTTCTTCCAATACCATGAAGAATGGTGCTTCCGGCCAACGTTCCTAATCCAAATCAGGATCCGCAACCGGTATTGCAACCAAACTTAGGTTTTCACGATGAACAGGAAGAAATTATCACCGAATTATTTAGCCTTGCTTGGCAAGTAAAGAGAAACGCCCCTGACTGGCTCTGAATGTGTTTTATCCTTGAACAAGAAGAAGAGAGAACTAGGCATGTTGAGTTCAATGTTCAGAGAGATCTCCTTGTAGAAAGATTTGAAGCTCTCCAGCGACAGCAGAATCAACAAGTTCGTCAGCAAGTAAACCAGCCAGCTCGTGAAGTAGTTCCTACGCGTCCTCAACAAGATTGAAGGAGGCACACTGGATCGGATTAGTTCCTTTTCAGCAGACAGATTCCGAAGGATTACTAGATCTACACCAAATACTTTCAAAGAATTTGTGGAGTTGTCACCCTATAGAAATAGACAAAGAAAGAAAACAGAGATATCACAAGGAGAAACCTCTAGCGTGGTGAGTCCTAGTGAAGAGATACTATCACCAAGAAGAGAAGCACCAATTGGAGAAGTTTCTTCCAGTTTATTCCAGACACCGCCACCACAAGTTTCAATATCAAGCTCAGCTCAAGTTCCAGTATTTGTACAACCCATTCAACCAGTTCAGATAAATCAGCCAAACGTTCCAATGGCTTGGCGTCCAGCTAACGCGTCGCCTCTCACTACATTTGCCGATTATCATGAGATGCCCAAGAATCCGGAGCATTTTTGCTCCAAATTCCAAGTTGGTGATGTCAACCGGACAGCTGATGAACATATCAAGATTTTTGAAGATACTCTCCAGAACCGAGATATTCAACATGAAGATGTAGCATGCCGATTATTCCCATGCTCTTTAGGAGAAGAAGCATATTACTGGTACGTCAACCTACCAGTAAATTCAATCCGAACTTGGCAAAATTTAAAAGATGCCTTCTTGGCAAAATTCCGATTGCCAACCACACTGAACTCTACCGACAGTTTGTTGAAGTGAAAAGATCAGAACATGAACCAATCAGCACCTTCAACAACAGATTTCATAAGGCATATACAAGGTTACGTGATCCTTATGAATTGAATGATGCAGCAAAGATACTAAGATATTATGCCTCGATAGCCCCTACCTACGTTTGTAAGAAGAGCTTAACCCAAATTACCGACTCAAAAGGCATATGTCGGAAGCAATTAAAAGCCTTCCTCTTCCTAACTCTGATTTAGGCATGAATGTTGCCGGACCACTTAACCATTTGGGGTATGCTGCTATGCCAAATCAGATAGCGGGGATCAACCAGGCATTGGCACATCACACGCCAGTCATGAACCCCATTTTGCCACCCAACAATCAATTGGTAATTCACCCAGGAGGTCCTATTTCTCAAGCACAACCTTCACAGCCTGTGTATCTACAGAATACAACAACGTCCACCAAGATACAAGAAGAAAAAGAAGAAATGAAAGAGTTGGTTGAACAAGTGAAGAAATTGTCTACTGAGGTAACTCACCTGAGAAATCAAAACAATCAACTCCATAGCATGCAAAGGAATTCTCAAGGATACCAAGGTAATTATCAAAATTACCAAGGTCAATCAAATAATGCTCAAGGCTACCGCAACAATAACCAAGGATATCAGAAGAGGACATGGAATACAGGACCGAATAATGGAAACGTAGCATCACCCCTAGATAATCCTGCAACTCGAGAAAATCGACCACCAGAAAGTATACTCCTCACCGAGTCAGCCTTGTCAGGATGGTGTCGGTTACACAACACCAATCAGCATTCTGAGACACAGTGCAGAGAATTTCAGCTCGCAGCCGACATTTTCCAAAGAGAAATACAAAGGGAAATGCCAGATGACCCATCTACTGCTATAGTCCCTGTAGTGAAGTACGATCAAGCTCTAGTCCTGGACGACTTCACATTCCCACCACTGTTTGAGCAATATCAAGCACCTGACCAGTTCGGACGATTCCCACCAGCGTCAGCCAATGAGCCAGTGGAGGCGCCACCTCCTATGTGTTCACATGCAATTGCTGACGGATCAGTAGAAGATACGACGAATTACTATTTCCCACCTCTAAATGACAGTGTACTAGTCAAGGGTACAAAAGAAGTTCAGACGTTTCAACAGACAGGGAACGGGCAAACAAAGGTTTATTATAGAAAGAATCAGGAGCCCTTAACCACATCAGTTCCCCCACACAATTTTCAAACTCCACCGCATCCGAATGCGAGTAACAACCCTTCTCTTCCAAAAGACGCACCGCAATACAGACAAGGAAACAATGCTGGCAGTTCTGCTAGTAGCACCCCTCCTAAAGACGAATTGAACAGATTAAGTCGGTACGTGACTGAAGAAGTAAAGAAAATCAAAGTGAATGTGTCATTGTTCGAGCTAATGAAAGTACCAGAAATAAGGAATACGTTTATTGACAGCCTAAAGGATCCAACGCAAGATCCCGCTCACGCAGTTCAAAAGACTGCAAATCCTGCAGGCAATGTCAATGTGGTTCAAGAGGAACAATTACAATTTTTTCAAGGACAACCACAGAATTCAAATGTTTCCTATGGGTCCCAAAGTCCCAAAGTAACTCGAGGCATGTATGAAGTAAAAGAAGGCGTGGAAATGCCGGGACACAAAACAGTGAAAGCTGAACAAACACGCCAAAGTTCAAGAGAGAACAAGACAGAAAATCTAGTTAAAGAAGCTGAAGTTTCACAGATTGAAAAGAACAACAAAGTCAAAACAAATGAGACAGAAGCTGGTATGCAGAGAAGAAATCCTGTTATATCTTATCAAGGAAAAGATGAACCAGCTCCCTTCCTCGTCTCGCTTAGAATCTTCAATAAACTCCTACATAATTGTTTGATTGATTCAGGAGCGTCTAGCAACGTAATGCCGTTAAATGTCTGTCAAAGATTGGGACTAACACCTTCGAAGACAAACAAGAAAGTGACACAATTAGACAAGACGGAGGTTCCTGTCGTAGGAGAGTTGAACAATATTCATATGCAAATATCAACTGACCCGAGAATTCAACATTTCATTGATATTTCAGTAGTCGATATCCCAGGAGGATATGGAATGGTCCTAGGAAGAGACTGGACCCGAAGGTTAAATGGTTACTTCGCCACGGATTTTTCACACATGTGGTTGCCGTGGAAGGGTATCCCGAATCAAATCAAGGTTGAAAGTACACCGAGACTTAAGATGATAATTACCGAGTACGGGGAAGATAATGAAATTTTATTTTGTGAGACAGATCTTGGTCAGTACAGACCAAAAGCATCGGAAATCCTGATGTTACGCTGCTCAAGCAATCAGGAAGATACACGAAAGAATTCAGAAGTTCTTATGGAAAGTGATGAAGAACTTTCACCAGATGAAGATGAAAGTATGTTTGAAAATTTTAGGAGATTTGTGCTCAAAAGCGTAAAACAAGAGAAAGAGCTGGGGAATCATGCTTTCATACAAGACTTATTACTGCCCAATTGGTGCCGGATCCACAATGCCTTTCATTCAGAGTTTTCCTGTGTGATGTGTAAAATGGCACTGGACCAAGTGTACAAAAGACTTCCCCAAGTCCCTGGAGATGAATACTTCAAGTTGGCAGTACAAGATGAAAACAGTGACTCTGACAGAGAATCCTCACCTGAGGCAAAAATCACTCAAGAAGTGAACGAAGTTCAAATAGATTATTCAGTTGAAGAAATTCAAGGGCAAGAAACGCCTAGTCCTATACAATTACCAAATCAAGAGCAAGTTTGGACCTTGAGATTCGATGGTTCAAAATCCAAGAAGGGCAATGGAGCTGGTTATGAATTAATTAACCCATCAGGTGAAGCTTAATAAGGCCCCGTAGATCTCCGGAATCTTAATAAGGCCTCGGAAAAGGATAATTATCCATTGCCCTCATTAGATGAAGTCATTCAAGTTGTGAACGGATCCTAGATGATGTCGTTTCTAGATGGATATTCTGGCTACAACCAAGTCCTCGTAGAACCTGAAGATAGGCTTAAGACGACATTTACAACAAAATGGGGTACATTTGCTTACAAGAGGATGCCGTTCGGTCTAATCAATGCCGGGGCCACCTTTCAAAGAGCTATGGATATTGCGTTCAAGGATCTCATAGGGAGATGTATCATTGTTTACATGGATGACCTTACTGTGTTTTCAAAGGAAAGAGAAAATCACGCCAAAGACTTGATAAGGATATTTCAGAGATGCAGAAGATACGGGATATCCTTGAACCCGAAGAAATGCATATTCGGGGTAACGGAAGGAAAATTGCTTGGTCATGTGATAACGGAGAAGGGTATTCTCATTGATCCAGATCGATTAGAGGCCATTTCAAGGATTGGTCTGCCAACAAGCCAGAAAGAATTAAAATCTTTTTTCGGAAAGATTAACTTTGTGAGAAAGTTCATCACGGGATTTGCTGAGATAGTTAGACCCTTGAACGAAATGCTCAAGAAGGATGCGAAGATAGAATGGACAGAGCAAACGCGGAAAGCCTTTGAAGAAATTAAGCAGGCCATAGTTGATGCTCCTGTCTTGGTGAGTCCTGATTACACAAAACCTTTTTACCTTTATTCTTTTGCCTCAGAACATACGAGTGCCGCCATGTTAACACAGAAGACAGTTGAGAAGGATGAACATCCTATCGCCTTTATGAGTGCACCTTTTAAGGATGCAGAGCTGAGATACCCAAACGTCGAAAAACAAGCATATGCTTTGGTCAGGGCGATAAAGAAATTTCGACATTACATTTTAAGAAGTAAAGTCTTTGCTATAGTTCCAGACGTGACTGTCAAGACTCTTCTCATGCAAAATGAATTAGGAGAGAGAAGAGGCAAATGGGTCACAATTATCCAAGAGTATGACGTTGAAATTCAACCCATGAAAATTGTCCGTGGTCAAGCCCTAACACAAACAATTGCCGCAGGACCAGAAATTGTACACCAGGTGTACGAATTACAGGAAGTATCACAAGATGAATGGTATGATGATATCACATATTTTTTGCTCAATCACAAATGTCCCAATCATCTCAATCCAGTACAAAAGAGGGCTCTGAGAATGAAGAGTCAATGATATATGTTGCAAGGATCAGTGCTGTATAGAAGAAATCATGAAGGAATTTTCCTAAGGTGTTTGGGGAAAAACGAAGCCAAGCAGATAATAGAGCACTTTCACTCCAGATTTGGAACTGGCCATGGAGGAGCACTAGCAACAGCGCACCAGGTCCTAATGGCAGGCTACTATTGGCCAACAGTTTTCAAAGATGTGTACGATCATGTAAAAACCTGCCACACGTGCCAAATAACTGCTGCTCGAGAGAAGAACCCCGCCATGCCGCTCCAACCAGTGATCGAGGTGCGACCCTTTGCGAAGTGGGGATTAGACTTCATCGGTATGATCAATCCACCTTCATCTGCGCAACACAGGTATATTCTAACCGCGACTGACTATTGCACCAGATGGTCAGAAGCTCAAGCACTGAAATTATGCACGACCGACACAGTAATTAAGTTCTTAGAGGAGAACATTATCACCAGGTTTGGCTGTCCTTATGCTCTAGTTTGTGACAATGGTTCTGCATTTTCTTCTCTGAAATTTTCTAACTGGGCTTTTGAATATGGGGTGAATTTAAAATTTTCTTCGAATTATTATCCCCAAGGGAATGGATTGGCCGAATCCACTAATAAGAATTTGCTGAATGTCATAAAGAAGTTGTTGGACAAAAATCCGAGAGATTGGCATACGCAGTTAAGATTCGCCCTCTGGGCGGACAGAGTGAGAATAAAAGGTTCCTTAGGTACATCGCCATATCATTTGGTTTACGGACAAGATCCCATATTCCCGATACAACTAAGGATTCCCACATTACAGTTCATGCAAGAGTGCCTAGACCAAGAAGACAGAGTCAAAACCAGATTGTCTCAACTGTTACTATTGGAAGAGAAAAGAGATAAGGCACTGGAGAATTTTTCAAAACACCAAGGAATCGTGAAAAGATGGTTTGACCGAAGAGCTGGAATAAAAGCATTTAGAATTTCTGATCTAGTCCTTTGCTGGGACAAAGCACATGAGCGGAAAGGAGACCATGAAAAGTTTGACAATCTGTGGATGGGTCCCTATCAAATTTCGGAGATTCTTGGAGACAACGCATTTAGACTGAAGACGTTAACCGGAGAGGATGTTCCATTGCCCGTCAATGGGAGATTCCTCAAACACTATTTCCAGTCCTAGACTCCTCGCGAGTCTTGCCCTTGTACATAATTAGTCTAGTTTCTTTCGGGTTGGTTTTTGTTTTAGTTTAGTTTCCCTTGCTTTGGTGTGCGTTAGTTTAGTTGTTTTGTTTTCTTAGATTAGTTTGCTTTGTTTGCTTTCGTTTGTTGCTTCGGGTTTGTTTTGAATAAATGAGGATCCACATCTGCAGCAAGGTGGTGGAGATTTAAGCACACACTGGTCTTATTCCACAAAGTAGTGAACGGATTATTCCTTTGATAAATATTTGTTAAGGATCCCGGAATCCGAGATTGAATTCTCTAATTTAACTCTAGGTTAGGACTTGTACTTGGCTAGAAGGGAATCCTCTATTGTGTTTTGACACTGAATCTTACAATCATCATATTTTACACACTTAATCAAATCTCTGAGTCATTATGGTCTCCCAGGTGAAGTCATGGCTAAAAGTAATCAAAAATCTCGCTTCAGCGCCACTATAATGCTCAAACCCAGGTGAGCTTCATTGCTTACAAGCCAAAGTGTGGAAATAGCAAAATATCAAGAATATCAAAATGAAAAGAGAAAGAGAACCAAAAGAAAAGAATGAAATACTTGGCTTTTGGGTGTGCGGACATCTCTACAGGTGTACAAAAGAATCAAAACAAATGATAAATCGCCGGAAGTAGAGCAATCTCCGTGAGATTATAGAAGATAACCTCGCCGGGGCTATGGACGCTCGCTGGCAGCGAGGCTCTATCCAAGGATGCTTTTGGAGTTGAGACAAAATACACAAATAGCCATGATGGAACCAAAGAGTCATATTGGTTTTACGAGACGGAAATGAATGCATTTGCACCCACTTGTGATTAAGGGAAAAGGTGTCTCAATCCAATTTAGAATTCCTCTTCTTTGTGAGTACAAATTTTAACCTAAGGATAAGTTAGTGTGATTTAAATCGGAGATTCCGGATTCAGAATGGGTCTTTATCTTAGGAATGTTTTGAAACATTCCTCACGTGGAGTCGCCAGATGTTGTGACCTTTTTCACACATCGCCCCATTGCAAATGGGGACCCTCGCTGGTTTGCTCTTAGGGTTTAGCGTTGAGTGGCAATTTCATAAGTCTCTGATATCTGGGAATTTCATGTCAAGGTCTGGGGTCATCGTCCGAGCCAAGTTGGGAGTTTGAGCCCGAAACTGAACGTAAACGTCATGGAAGTGCTTAGAGGGCCTCGCAGACGAGGATCGCCTGTGCTTTCGCTCAATTCTGACACTTCCTATTTTTTAGGGATTCTGCTTTTTTGCTTTTTTGTTTTTTTCGTTTTTGGCATTTCTAGCCCAATCTGGAATTTACTATTTTTAGAAAGTTGCTTTTTGCTTTTTCTATTTTTAGTAAGTTTCTATTTTTAGAAAGTGCAGGGTGTCATTAGCATTTGAGTCAAAAGTTTCTATTTTTGGAACTAAAAAGCGAGCAAAAATAAAGCAAAAAATCGAAAAATCATGAGAAAAGCAGAGAAAAAGCGCATGCAAAGCAGAGAAAAGCGCATGCAAGATGAGAAAAGCGAGGAAAAAGCGCATGCAAAGTCAAAAAATCAGCTGGATAAAATTGCGCCATCATGGGAAAATCACTGAAAAATCAACTAAAAAGCAAGTAGATCATGGCAAAATTCGCCTAAGTCTGGAAGAGGTACGCCCTTGAGAAGTTAAAAAATCTAGTTGAAACTTTAGAAAATCCAGTTCGAAAATCCAGTGATCAAAGGGAAAATCCAAGTAAAATTCATTCATTTGAGGAAATTCGCATTCTTCAAGAAAATCCAGTTGGACAAAGTGAAAATTCCAGTTGGACAAAGTAAAAATTGACTAAGGCATTAAAAATTATTGAACTGGACTTTAGGAAGTTGAGTGAAGTGAAAATTCCAGTTGGGAAGTAAAAAAATCCAGTTGGAAGTCGAATTTTCTCAAGGTGGAATCGAATTTTTTCTAAGGCAAAGTCACTTTGAGAAGTTAAAATTCCAGTTGAAAAGTCAAGAAGTCCAGTTGAAGGTCGAATTTTGCTAAAGGCAAAAATAAAAGAAAAAACTTAAGTTTTATTTTAAAACTTAATCACCAAGCCAAAAGGGACGCCTTGTTTGAAAAGTCAAAGATCAGGATAAGATTGCTTTTTCGTTTTTAAAGCAAAATGCAACCAATGAGAGAAAGAAATCGACCTAAAACAATTTGGGAAGGTTTTTATTATAAAAGACAATCTAGTGAGCTCATTATTTTATTATTTGCAAAGTCGAATTTCTTCACAGGCAGAGCTCTCCCAAGAAAGGACGTCTTTTTTCAACTGCAAGTGGATTTTCTTGAGTTCCAGAACATTGAATTGGATTTTTTCTCTTCATTTCCAGATTTTCTTCAAACAACTGCAGGTTATCTTTGGCGATTTTGAGAAGGGAATTGGATTTTTTCATTAAAGATTGGAGAAAACTTCAGTATAAACCTTTAAAAATCCAAAAGATTATTTAAAATTCCATGAATACTTTTGAAAATAATAAAGGCAAATCGATTTTATTTAAGAATTTATTCTTCATGCAGCCTTTAATCTAGTTCTGGATTTTTAATTAATTTTTTAAAAATTTCTCCAGCCAAGAAATCGCCTTTTTGCAAATTTATTTAAAAATTCTCTAACTTCGAGTTTCTTACAGGCGCAATGTCTTCTCCAAAGAACGTGGGAGGTGGAGTCAGAAAAGCTCAAGTCAAGGAAGTCCTGAAGGAATTTTATCCAGAATCCCAGTTGTCCTCGAAGTGGAGAAAAGTGACAGATACAAACTTTGAACAATTTAATGCGATTCAGCACAAGAGAAGGATGTTTGGCACAGAAAACGAAATGCCTACACCTATCGCCTCAAATATTGTTAAGTCTGGACTCCATCAAGCAGCAGGATTTCCGCCTGCAATTCAGTGCAATGAGTTAATAGTTGAATGCGCCAGAAGGTACAATCCTCAAACAAGATCAATTAAAACTCCGAATGGAATCACCTTGGCTTATTTCACAGAGGATTCAATCAGGGAAGTATTTGGTATTCCCCATCGCCGGAAAATGTTGAACAGGACTCAGCAAGAATCACAGGCCATGTTCGATCAAGCCAAGGAATCCTGTTTGGACATCATCAATTCCAACTGGATTAAAGAACCCAAAAGGCATCGCTCCAAGTTGCCAAAGAGACTAATTTGCACAGATTTTAAGATAGAATACAGTGATATGATTCACATGCTGAACAGAGTTATGGGAACTTCTCAGGGAGCCTTCTTTGAGGTATGGATGTTTTCATACGTGGAGGAAATCGTATTGGGAATGGAGGCTGTAAATTGGGCCAAGTTAATAAGTGATAATATCGATTCCCAGTTGAGAAACCTTGAAAAAACTAAAACCTTTTACATGAGTTCTTATGTGGTTTATATTCTGGCAAGATTCACTAAGTACAGAGGACTGATTTGTAAAGGCGAAGTTGGGCTTCGGAAAGATCAACTCAAATCATATGATTGTTACCCGCAGCTCCAACTGCATTACAGGGACAACTTCAAAATAACAAATGACGCCTTCCTCATGTACATCACACGAGTTCTTCAAGGAACAGTGCAGAGAAGGCTATCTAAAGAAGCTATGGCAATGCTTGACAAGTTCGGGTCTTGGTTTATCCAGTTTCCGACATTTACTTATATAAGAATTCATGGATTCTCTGATGCTCCGTACAGACTTCCTCGATACCCAACGGACAAAATTGTTATGCTTGAGGTGGCAAGGCAACTAGCATGTGTAGACTCCATTCAGGCGAAGAAGAACAAGCAAGGAGTGGATTTTCCGGTTGCAATTGGAAAGATGCTAGAAGTCTGTCCTTCATTACAGTCAGCCAAAACAGCAGGGGTAGAGTTGCAATTTTACAAATTCAGCACCTATAATCCAAGGTCCGATTATGACCCATACCTGAGAATGCGTGGGAAGAAGTCCCTTCATGTTATGCAGATCGAAGATTACTGGTCTAACCTGATGGACGAGTATGGAGTAAGGAAGAAGGCTTGGTCGAGAATTCCAGTTGAACTTGTGAAAAGGTGCGATTTGTTTCCTATACCTGACCAAGTGAAAGACAACGGGGACTACATTCACCCTCAGTTTGAACAAGAAAAAGATAAGCCTATTTTATTGCCTAACTGGACACAACCTGAGATGGCTAATTTGAACACATTGATGAAGGACATTTTTGCTTACTCAAGGGAATGGGTCGATGGTCAGATCAGCAAGTTGAGGAAGGAAGGAATTTCTCTTACTTACGCTACATTGAACAATAAGGATGGCCAGGAGGAAGCAATTGGCGAAAATCCTGATGAATCTGCATATCCCAGCAAGAGGAAGGTAGTAAGTGGAAACCTTCAACTAGAGGAAAAGGAGTCAGCTAATGAGGAATTGGAAAGTAAGAAGCAAAAGGTGACTGAAAATCCCTCATCTTCAAGGACTTTGTCAATTGGAGTAGTCGAAAATGTATCCATTGTTGATATCGAGCCAAGCTATGAGCAAGAAATTCAGTTTCAAGAGTTAGAACAGGTAGATTCTTTCCAAAATCAAGCCTCCACGGAGTGTTTGGAAGGAAATGATACTTTGATGATTGAAGGTGCAGGAGATACTGAGATTCTTGAGGACAATGAAGAACTAGGAGATGAGGTAATTTCTGCTCTTAAGGGAATTAATGATGATGTTCAGTTAGAAGATGGTATGGAATTATCCACAATCCCGGATTGGCTAACTGAAAGTTTGAAGAAGAAGTCCAGACCACTGGATGAGGTTCAACCAGTTGAGAGCATACAGGACTTCCTAGAAAGAATTGGCAAGGCTAAAACGCCTAAAAAGCCTAAAAAGTATTCTCAGATCACCAGGAACGATATAGGATCCAGGATCTTACAGGTGGCAGTCCCGAAAGTTGACAAGCTAAGAGATCAGATTGCTCCTATGGATTACGAAGTTACAACGTTGGACATTGGGCCAACGACAATAGATCAGGATTTCCATGAGTTGGCGGACACTTCCAAGGCCATTAGGGAAAAGTTTGATAAAACAGAAGAGAAGAAGGAAAGGTTGGAATTAGAAAATCTAAGGCTGATAGAGTTCATTCAGCAGCTAACAGCCCCTTTGCGTCAGGAAAATGCAGCCTTTATTCCACCGTCATCTCTTACTCCGGAGTCCGTTGATGTCCTTGAGGCTATGAGGATTACGAGTCAAGCTACCAAGAGTTGGGTTACCAATATTTCAAAACAAATGGAGCAATTCTTGGAGAAGTGCGCCCAAACTTATGACAGATCTGCATTGCTGATAACTGAAGTCAGTCAAGTTGAGGACCATTGGGAAGATTTCCAGTATGTACAGGACAAAGTGATACCTCGTTTGAGGGTTCTAAAAGAAGTTTCCTTGCAAATTTTGATCCAGGAAGGTGTTGTCGAAGAAGGAGCCTCGTATGATTTCAGCAGGTGGTATTATTCCTTGTTGGCCAAAAAGAAGACATATGATGGAATAAAGGAAGAATGTGCTGCTATACGGAGCACGATTGAGAAAATTCAGTTCAAAATCCTTACCTCTCTTGAAGGATTAACAGGACAAGAACATCATGATACGAATGGCATAGACTTAGAAGGATTGAAGAAAAGTGTGATGAGCATTTACTTCAAGGAAGTGCAAATTATTACAGAGAATCAGCTTGATGATATGTCTTCCCTTTTGACCTTCATGGAGAACTTTCAGAAGCAGGAGGCTAGATGGGAAGGAACTTTTACTCAGTGCCTGGAGACCTTGGACGTGATTGGAATACAACTGCATTCTGTGCCAAATATCTCAATGGAGGAACTTGATTCTGTGTTAGCCAAATTTCTTGCATTTGCAGCTAGGGAGCGATCCAAAGGGAATTGCATTCTGGATTCCTACTTGCTCGAATGAAGTGCAAGGTGTCATCATTTCCATCCTCCAAATGGCGTGTTCTGCTTGTGCCACGTGTCTTTGAGTTTGTTATGCTTTTAGGGTTAGGGTTTGTCAGGATTGATCTTGGCCGTTGATTTCAAATTTAATCTTGGCCGTTGCTTTGTAATTGGGGTGCCTATATAAACCCCATTCATTTCATTTATTCAGAGAGAGACTGATGAGATTGTTGCAATATTGCTGTTTAAATAATAAGTGGATTCAGAGTTGAGCATTTATTATTTCTATGAGCCCGCATGGTTTCATTGATTTCTTCAAAATAGAGTAAATTTGTTTTCAAGTATTTTAGATGAATGAAAGATTGATAGTGTTGGAAAGTGGAATTAGTTCATACCTTTTTCAATTGGATGATTTTCAATTTGATGTGTAAGGTTAGTCTGAACATTAAAATTGCTTAATTTGAGTTCTATTATCTATATGCATTGGTCGAATTGATGGTGATATAGTGTAATAGGATATCTTTCGTAAACCCTTGAAGATTGCACCGTCTTTGTCTAGTTGTAGTGCCGTGCTTGGCGAAGCAAAGATTGGTTTAAATTCCATTATCCAGCATTTGTCTCCGAAGTTCATAGGATTAGTTCTGCATAAATCTAGTTCCTTACCCTCATCCTTTTTTATTTATTTTATCCTAAACTGAAAATTCCAAAAAACATAAGAGCGTTCAACGTTGCATCAATCCAACTCCCTACTTTGAGTAAGTTCCTCATTTCAAGGTCCCTTTGTGAAACCAGCATATCACATCATCCATTGAGCTTGTCCATCCCCCAAACCGGAACATTGGAATTACCGTATGACCTTTCTGACAATCTTAGCATAAGAGGTAATTTTTCAAGAGAGGATAGAGCTGCCTTTGGGCATTCTTTTTATTCTAAAAGTGTTGGGTGTGTCACAAAACACTCATCAACACTAAAATTGGCGTTAGAAGGAGGGCCGACGCGAAGAACTAAGTAGTGGAGTTTTCAAATCCATTCAAAGTTTTTGCCTCAAAGTGAAGTCATTCCGCAATAGGCAAAATGCAGTATGGTGTTGCCGCATGAATTTCCTTTTAACATACCTGTTGAGCAACCAAATCAACCACCTACCGATATCATTGATCAGTTATACTCACTAGCGTGGAAAACACAGACCGATCGTGTTCAGTTTGGTCAGACAAGCCGTGTTCTTGCTAGAGAGGAAGAAAAGGGGAAACGTTTTGAAGAAGCAATTCAAAGAGATTTAATAAGACAAAAAATTGATCGTTTGAAACAGACTTTTGACGAGATAGAACGATCATTTGCCACCAGTTCATCCTCAACAAATCCAAGTTCTTCCAATACCATGAAGAATGGTGCTTCCGGCCCACGTTCCTAATCCAAATCGGGATCCGCAACCGGTATTACAACCAAACTTAGGTTTTCACGACGAACAGGAAGACATTATCACCGAATTGTTTAGCCTTGCTTGGCAAGTAAAGAGAAACGCCCCCGATTGGCTCCGAATGCGTTTTATTCTTGAACAAGAAGAAGAGAGAGCTAGGCGTATTGAGTTCAACATTCAGAGAGATCTTCTTGTAGAAAGATTTGAAGCTCTTCAGCGACAGCATAATCAACAAGTTCGTCAACAAGAAAACCAGCCAGCTCATGAAGTAGTCCCTCCACATCCTCAACAAGATTGAAGGAGGCACACTGGATCGGATTAGTTCCTTTTCAGCAGACAGATTCCGAAGGATTACTAGATCTACACCAAATACTTTCAAAGAATTTGTGGAGTTGTCACCCTATAGAAATAGACAAAGAAAGAAAACAGAGATATCACAAGGAGAAACCTCTAGCGTGGTGAGTCCTAGTGAAGAGATACTATCACCAAGAAGAGAAGCACCAATTGGAGAAGTTTCTTCCAGTTTATTCCAGACACCGCCACCACAAGTTTCAATATCAAGCTCAGCTCAAGTTCCAGTATTTGTACAACCCATTCAACCAGTTCAGATAAATCAGCCAAACGTTCCAATGGCTTGGCGTCCAGCTAACGCGTCGCCTCTCACTACATTTGCCGATTATCATGAGATGCCCAAGAATCCGGAGCATTTTTGCTCCAAATTCCAAGTTGGTGATGTCAACCGGACAGCTGATGAACATATCAAGATTTTTGAAGATACTCTCCAGAACCGAGATATTCAACATGAAGATGTAGCATGCCGATTATTCCCATGCTCTTTAGGAGAAGAAGCATATTACTGGTACGTCAACCTACCAGTAAATTCAATCCGAACTTGGCAAAATTTAAAAGATGCCTTCTTGGCAAAATTCCGATTGCCAACCACACCCGCTGAACTCTACCGACAGTTTGTTGAAGTGAAAAGATCAGAACATGAACCAATCAGCACCTTCAACAACAGATTTCATAAGGCGTATACAAGGTTACGTGATCCTTATGAATTGAATGATGCAGCAGCATTACCAGTATATTATGCGGCTCTGGATAGCCTCACTTCCATGTTTGTAAGAAGAGCCAACCCAGTTCCGCCTGACCTCAAAGGAGCATATGCTGAAGCAATTAAAGTTAACTCTGATTTAGGCATGAATGTTGCGGGACCACTTAACCATTTGGGGTATGTTGCTATGCCAAATCAGATAGCAGGGATCAACCAGGCATTGGCACATCACACGCCGGTAATGAATCCCATTGTGCCACCCAACAATCAATTGGTAATTCACCCAGGAGGTCCTATTTCTCAAGCACAACCTTCACAGCCTGTGTATCTACAGAATACAACAACGTCCACCAAGACACAAGAAGAAAAAGAAGAAATGAAAGAGTTGGTTGAACAAGTGAAGAAATTGTCTACTGAGGAAACTCACCTGAGAAATCAAAACAATCAACTCCATAGCATGCAAAGGAATTCTCAAGGATACCAAGGTAATTATCAAAATTACCAAGGTCAATCAAATAATGCTCAAGGCTACCGCAACAATAACCAAGGATATCAGAAGAGGACATGGAATACAGGACCGAATAATGGAAACGTAGCATCACCCCTAGATAATCCTGCAACTCGAGAAAATCGACCACCAGAAAGTATACTCCTCACCGAGTCAGCCTTGTCAGGATGGTGTCGGTTACACAACACCAATCAGCATTCTGAGACACAATGCAGAGAATTTCAGCTCGCAGCCGACATTTTCCAAAGAGAAATACAAAGGGAAATGCCAGATGACCCATCTACTGCTATAGTCCCTGTGGTGAAGTACGATCAAGCTCTAGTCCTGGACGACTTCACATTCCCACCACTGTTTGAGCAATATCAAGCACCTGACCAGTTCGGACGATTCCCACCAGCATCAGCCAATGAGCCAGTGGAGGCGCCACCTCCTATGTGTTCACATGCAATTGCTGACGGATCAGTAGAAGATACGACGAATTACTATTTCCCACCTCTAAATGACAGTGTACTAGTCAAGGGTACAAAAGAAGTTCAGACGTTTCAACAGACAGGGAACGGGCAAACAAAGGTTTATTATAGAAAGAATCAGGAGCCCTTAACCACATCAGTTCCCCCACACAATTTTCAAACTCCACCGCATCCGAATGCGAGTAACAACCCTTCTCTTCCAAAAGACGCACCACAATACAGACAAGGAAACAATGCTAGCAGTTATGCTAATAGCACCCCTC
>VDFB02168171.1:0-19968 GCA_007258455.2 Sequoia sempervirens
CTGTTGGTAAAGCTTCGAAGGGCTGATGGGGATCTTGTATTTCTGCAGGAAGGCATTCTTCATCAAATTCCATGAGGTAATGGACCCCCTCTGTAGGTTGATGTACCAATAGAAGGCTTCTTCCCCCAACGAATCACGAGAAAAGGTGACATGCAATGTCCTCATGGTCAACTTACATTTGGTGATCAACTGTCTGAATATTTTGATATGCTCTTGACTATTATTCTTTGTAGGTGTGATGGATAAAACTTTGAACAAAACCCTCTAGATTCTTGGAATATTTGTAGGTATCGAAGTGTATCAGCAAAGGGTTATGTGCTAACCAAGTCATGAAGGGTGGCGGATGTGGTGTCTGCTATTGGAAAATAGCAATTTGGGGTTGTATCTGCAATACAACAGCAATCTAGGACTGCACTTGAGCTACGGCTGACTGGACTGTGCCTTGGGCTGGAAGGGTCTAGAGAGGAGCAATCCCTTGGCTACTAGAGATAGGAGGTACAAATGCAGTTTGAGATGGTTGGGTGGAAGACGAAGGCTAGCCAAATGAAGGTGAGGGTGGAATGGAGGTGGAAGAAGAGACAATGCTACTTCCTTTAGCTCGTTTTGCCCTTGCAGGGGCTGCAATTCTTCAAATTCTCCCTTGTTTGGTGTTGACCGTAGAACTCTTTGAAATCTCTCTAGGGACAATGATTCGATCCGATCCAGCTTCACCTCTAACCCTTAACTGAGTATTTCTACCGTCAGACCCTTCTTCTAGTGTGAGTTCTGTTGATGGTGTTTTTATGCACTTTTCAACACAGGTTATGCGTAGGTACACTACCTCTCTTGAAAGACAATATTCCACAATCAAATTGTAGAACACTATCCCAAGGTCTCTAATGTCAGGTCTTGACAGTGCTTGGGATACTTCAGTTGTTGGATGTGATTTGCTGGAATCACAAGGCGGTCTTACGCAAGAAATGCAAAGCATGGATACAAAGCATGGAAGTTGGATCTTGGAATGGAGTTCTTAGGATGGAAAGTTGTTATGCATTGGTTGTAGGTTCAAACAGCAGTCTTGGACTCCATTTTGTTGTTGGATTTGGCTTTACAATGTGCAATGAACCTTAGCATAGGTCAGTCATTAAAAAAAGAAAAGGAAAGAAAGAGGGAAAGTTCCTAAGTCTGCAACTAACTGTGAATAGTGACAATGGAGTTCCTACAATGGACAATTCCTCAAAACAATATCCCACTTAACTAGGGATTTCACAGTATCATGGAAATTGTGCTATCTTCTAAGGTCTACAAATATTTTATCCCTCATTCACCATGTACATGCATGAATCAAAGATAAATATTTCGAAGTAGCTTTGAAATCAAGTCCAGGCTAACTTTCCATAGCTATCTACCATCAACAAATATCAAAAAGTATGGATGGAGAAATCATCAACATGGCAGGAATTTTCATAATCACATAACAGCATTTCTAAAATCTACCCAAAGAAAGAAAACAACTAACTAGAACAGTAGTAAAACCTAAGTCAGACATCTAACATTGGAGACTGAATCAAGTAACATGAGAGAAACCAAGAAAATACACCAAGTCAATGCCTTTTTCTTATAAATTTATGTAGCATGTCTTTACAACAACTCAACTCTCTCTTGAAAATGAGAGGAGAGCCCTATTTATAGTTTTCCAAAAGTCCAATGAATGGCCAAGATTCATTCTTATTGTGTGGCCAAGATTCATTACAAAATAGGGTTTCACCTACCCCCCAATATCTAGAAATTTAAAAATTATATTTTACGTTTTACCCTATTTACGTCCTCTTGCTAATGGCCTTTGTAGCTCTTTTGTCATTTAAGCGGATTATTGTTTTTCTTTGTAGCTCTCTTCAGAAAATTATTCATTTTAGCGAGGGTTGTCCTCCTGTCCTCGGAAGCTATGTATTCTATGAAGTTGAGGAGATGGCTGTCTAAGGTTTGTCTATCTCGATGATTTGGCATCCACACGGCCTGCTAAGCTCCACTCCTTTGCATTTTCTTCCCTGACCTTTTCAATCCTCATCATATTTTGAGCCTTGGTATCGAACAACCTTTCGATTGATCGAAGGCACGGGCAAAACTTCAGGGAATTTAGTTGTAGTTTCTCTAGCTGCCCGTCCTTCATCTTTTGAGTAGGGTTTTATCTTCTAGGGATCCATTTTGCCACGTGGAAATATCATAGTCTATCATCGGCCGGTGTCGATCGCATTCTTCTGGATTTCTTTGATCCACTCAATGTCTAAATCTACATTACTCATGATTTGCTCCAACCTCTCCTTCGGTTGACAAGTCTCGGCCACATCCATTAGCTAGTGATCTTCCTTCTTAAATGCGAGCTTCTTCTCCCACGTGGCTTTAGGCAACCGGAGGATAGCCTCGATTCTTGGGAAGGTGGAGTTGTAGGTCTCAGGAAAGTTGGTACAGAGTTTCTTTGTGCCCTCCAGAGACTGCATTAGGTCCAAGAACTTGTTGGCTGTTCGCACAGCGCGGCTAGTTCCCATGTTTCCGATGTATGAGACTTGTCAGAACCAGTCCTCTGTGGTCTTCTCCAAGTTTTTCCTTCTCTCCATTTTATCGATTTGCTCCTTGGAAATGACTAAGGTCTGATCGTGGATATATTTGGGAATATCTCACAAGAAGACCGACTGTTATGTAATTTGTTAATGCTGCGACCTATGCTTTGAGCTCATCCTTTGATATTTTATCTTGTTTTATCAGGTGCACCACTGTAGCCACCGACTCCTCAAGGTGCTCAACCTTTTGCTCTCTGGTTGCAGTCCCCAAGTCAATGTTGGAGATGTTATAGCTTACCCCAGCTTGGCCAATCATAGGTGTCGCAATTTGTGCCGCTCGAGAGCCGGAAGCATCCATCGTTACTTTGGATTAGACCTTGGGCTTCTTCTCCTTCTTCGTCTTGATTTGGGCTCGAGCCAAGATGGCTTCTAACCTCACCCTTGGGTCCTTTAGCATAGGGGTTGTTCTTTCAAGTTCTTTCTCCAACCATTTGAGCATAGCTGATTTCCCCTTGGGTGAATCATGGCTACCCTCGCCCTTCTCAGTTAATGCCAAGATTTTTGCTCCCTTTTTTTGGGGGATTCTCCTTTCTTTCTAGCAGCATCTTCCTCCTCATCAGAGTCATAGACGAACACGAGGCGTTTGATAGGCAGCCTAGTGGATGGTTGCTGGATGAAACTTTCTTCTCTTGCTGTTTCTTTTTCTTTCTTCTTTTCTTCGGTACATTCAACCTCGAGGCTTCTGACAACATGGGCCTCAGCCTTAGTCAAATCCTTTTGCTGATGTTCTTTTGGTGGCTACCCTTCTTCATCATGTGGTGACCCTTCTATTTTTTCCCCAACATCCCTCATTTGTTGTGCCATTTCCTCCTCAAGGTCATCATCAAAGGTCTGAATGATTACCTTAGTATCAGAGTTGTCCGCCTCATCCCCACTCTCAGAAGAGCCTATTTCCTCCTCCTCATAAACCACCCTATCGATGGTTCGGTGCTTCTACTCTGGGTGCTCATGATACTCATCAGCCTCCTCCTCGACAGACTTCAAGGCTTCCCACTCTCGCTCCTCCAACTCCTTTGAGATTAGCATTGTGGCCTCCATAGTTGGTGGCCCTGTCGGTGGTTGTGAAGGTTGAGCAGTTGCAAGGACCTGTGCAAGGGATGCTTGGAGAGTTGGATCCATTAAGATCTGGGAGAGCTCAGGGGGAAGGTTCTGCATGTGCCTTGAAAGAGCCTCAGGCATAGTGGTAGTGGGAAGAGGCATTGTTATGGTTGCCAGAGAGAGTGATGTGATTGGCGACATGGCAGCAGAGGAAGGGGGAGTGGTCATGCCGGAAGAGGAGTCAATGAATATTACCGACTCGGCCGAAGGAAAAGGGGCAAGATGGACAGAAATGTCCACCGCCAGTAGAGATGTGGCGACCATAGCCAAGGAGGTGGGTGGTGCAACAGGAGGGGCAAGGAGAGCCAAGGGAGGCTACAATTCTATCGTACCTTCTGCTTCCTTCTCTCAGGTCGAAGGTTGTTCTACAGTACTCCCTGTCTGCCTGAGCCTTTTGGGAGATGAGCCTCTCGTTTCTTTCTTTGCATGGGCCTTGGGGTCTGGGGACTGCTCGGTCTCTATTCTTTTTCTTTTCCTAGATCTAGTGACCGGAGGAGACTTGGAGGTCCTACTAGTTGAGGTGGTGGCAACAACATCCTCTGTGGCACTAGGCTCGCTTTTGAGCCCTTCATAAGTCTATACTACTCCTTATCACTTTAGATGAGCCACCTGCCCATCGATCCACTCCTTGGTGCGGGTCAAGATTGGCTGGGTTATGGTGTCCAGGTCGTCGACCTCCTGTTCGTCCCAGTCAATTGATGGTATTGGTAGATTGGCAACTGTAGGGTACCTCAGATGCATGATAGTGATCTCGTCCTCCTTTACTTGGTCTGGTATGGGAAATAGCTGCACCCTTCTTACGAATTGCAAAGTCATTCGCATATAGTGCCTTGCACGCACTTCTTTGTCATCCTGGCAGTCGGCTCAGAAATCTTCAATGTGATGGAGATGGGCATATGCTGGCCCCAA
Organism: Sequoia sempervirens; assembly: GCA_007258455.2. Taxonomy (NCBI): domain Eukaryota; kingdom Viridiplantae; phylum Streptophyta; class Pinopsida; order Cupressales; family Cupressaceae; genus Sequoia; species Sequoia sempervirens. The sequence goes on from VDFB02168171.1 coordinate 4,605, forward strand.
CGCTTTTCTGACATGGTCATGTGGGTCCATCTGTGGGCGAGCAGTGTGCAGGTAGAAATGGTAATCTTTTAGCTCCTTCTTAGAGTCACTAGCACACTGGGAAGTCTGCAATTGGTATATGCCCTGGCCAAGGGTCATGGGATAGGAGATCCCCACTATATGTTTGTTGCTAAAGATTACCTGTAAGTGTTGGAGTTGCCGAGAAAGCTACAGGAAGATGATTCAATCATTGGGATATCGAGGCAATCTATTTGGCCTTTCAATAAAAGTCTGAGCACAGATGTACGTAAACTTTGGGTACTAGATATAGAGAAAGGTGTACTGCTTCAAAAGTGCTCTAGCACTATGGGAGACCCTCCTCTCTAAGTCTCCAACAATCAATCTAATGACATGGCCAATGAAGGTGTTATTAACCCTGCAGTAGTCCCTTTTGAAATTCCGGTATCGGAACTGCAGATATTTATCAAAGGCCTTGAGTCCTCACTTCTGCCCCTGATCGGGTGCCACAAAAAACCCATTGTACTGTCTTTGATCTACCAAACAATAGATGAAATAGGATGTCATATAGAATTTGGAGCTCTTTTTTACGTTGACAAACTGCTCATGGAAGCAGTTGCTTATGATTCCTCCCCAGTAGAATGAAACCTTTGTTGTGATGTCCTCGTTTCCATGTAGGATCTGCTCAATGAAATATGCCATCCATTCCTGGAAGTATGTGGCCATAGGGAGACCCATAACCCTACTCAACATGGTTACCAGGTCGTGGAAATCCTCATGGAAATCGCTACGGAAGAGTTCTTGAGGAACCTTTGCAGTGTTGCCCCGTCTTTCCTTAAGCCAATGTAGATTTATTGACTTCTTACATCCCATTGGATTATCATCCCACGCCACCTGGCACTCTTCTAAGGTGGGGACCTCCATCAGTTGGAATGTGGGGATATGGAAGGTCTTGGCAATCCCCTCGGGCGACATATTAGCAAGAATGTTTCCCTCTTTATTAACGATTGTTCTTGTATCGGCCTGATATGCTTCTTGGCAAGCCATGACCAACTCAGGCACCACGAGGGATGGAGGGAAACTGGCAACCTTAGCTATTCCACTCTGCCTTATAAATCTGGCATTCTTTGTTGTCGCGTTGACCCTGACTCTCTATGTGAATTCATCGATATCCACCTGGCTAATGTTGGTGTCTGTGGTCTTCTTCCAGTCCGTGGTGACTTTTGAGTGGAGCGGCTCACCCTGGAATTGGTACTTCATCTGATCTTTGTCTTCCTTTCCTCGAGGGGTCCTTCCTGATTTCTTACCCTTGTCCTTTTCGATGGATGCCCCTGAAGTTCCTGCTCTCGATTCCATATATTCTGCAAGTAAGGGCAAAGTTAGCATAATGGGTCACAAAAGCATTCATGTTAGTCCATATCTTGAAAAAAATATTTATTTCAAATAATCAATCAAGCATATCATGAACTTTCATCTCTAGATGTTATTGATCTTTGCAACTTTACACTGCTTGCATTTGGCAACTTTGCAACTTTACAAGCATTAATGGCAGTTAGGGGTATAAAATACCCACTCTGACCAGTCATGTTCATCTCACAGGATTGCAGAGTGATTGGACAACCTGCTATTTGGAGCCCACCATCTTTGACATCATCACACTCGCCACCCTCAGCATCATTTCGTCGACTGTAGGTGGATCCCACGTCTCCCCGCATAGCGTGTTTGAGGTAGGCCATCCATTTTCCCTTCTCAAGCTTCGTTTCATGATTTTGAAAGATTTAAATGAATGAACAATCATTAAGAGGACATAAGGATATTTTAATGCCGCTTTAAGTTTTAACTCGGTCGAATAGTGGTGGCGGGGAGCGGGTCGGGGTCCGAAGGGTGGAGATCTGCCAAAGATCCGCCGTCAAGGACGGTGGAACCATCACAAAATTCTGGATGGTCGGGCCTAGAACGCCTGACGGAAGTTAGGGACCTTCAAAGATTTCAGTCAGCAAAAAGGTTGGTGGGACCTGAGGTGCAGGACGTCGCAGGAGGTTCGCAGTCGTGGACGGCGAAACACAGACGGAACCCTGGAGGAGGACCTCCGAGTTCTGGGGCCCAGCAGGCAGGACACCGCTTGAAAAATTTCATCCAGTTTTAACAGACGACGGGCGGGGATTCAGACCCTGATGTCCAGGAGGATGTAGATTGGATGCCACCAGGAATGGTCGTTCTAGTGGGGAAACCCAGAGACAGAATCCTGAACGGCCAGGGCCAGCAGGGCCCAAGGCCGTTGGTAGGGCCAAACTGCCAAAGGGACCCTGCGAGGTGCCAGAACGCAACAAAACTAAAAAGGGGAAGGCATGGTCAATTTATGGTGGGTCCTTGAAGCAAAATTGACCATCTGAGACATCAAAAAGGGAGGCACGCAAAATGAGGCAACGACAAAAATGACCCGACAAGGCGAGAGAAAAGAGGGTCCCCATTCTGAACGGGGCATGTGTGCTAGGGGCATAACATGGTCCAATGTAGCTCAAAGTGATTTAGCATATTTGGGTGCAAGAGAAGACCATCCCTAGCATAAATGTACCCATCTGGACATTTTGGAACAGTCCGTTTGGTCGTACGAGTTATGGAATGAAAGTTGTACCACTTTGTAACTTTACACTGCTTGCATTTGGCAACTTTTCCCTCCACTAAAAATTCATCACCATAGGAAAATTCCTTCGAGATAGCAAAAACTGAGAGAGGTTTTTGTAGATGGTCCTAACACAATCCCATAGCCTCAGAGGGAGAGTCTGTAAGCTTCACAGTCTCCGAGAAATAGACCTTCAAAGATTGTTGTCTTTTAACACTTTGGACTCTTAAGGGAAATCGCCAGTCCAATGTAGCTTGGAGTGATTCAGAGTATTTGGGTGCAAGAGAGGACCATCCCTAATGTAAACGTACCCATTTGAATGTGTTGGAATAGTCTGCTTGGTCATACGAGTTGCGGAATGAAAGTTGCACCACTTTGCAACTTTACATTGCTTGCATCTGGCAACTTTTTCCTCCTCTAAAAGGTCATCACCATAGGAAAATGCCTTTGAGATAGAAAAAATTGAGAGAGGTTTTTGTAGATGGTCACAACACAATCCCATAGCCTCAGACAGAGAATTTGTAAGCATCATGGTCTCTGAGAAATAGACCTTCAAAGATTGCTGTCTTTTAGCACTTTGGACTCTTAAGGGAAATCGTCATTCCAATGTAGTTTGGAGTGATTCGCCGTATTTGGGTGCAAGAGAGGACCATATCAAATGTAAAAATACCCATCCAGACATGTTGGAACAATCCGTTTGGTCATACAAGGTGCGGAATGAAAGTTGCACAACTTTGCAACTTTACACTGCTTGCATCTAGCAATTTTTCCCTCCACTGAAAAGTCATCACCACAGGAAAACACCTCCGAGATAGCAAAAACCAAGAGAGGTTTTTGTAGATAGTCCCAACAAAATCCCATAGCCTCAGACAAAGAGTCTGTAAGCATCACGGTATTTGAGAAATATCCCTTCAAATATTTTTTCCTTTTAGCACTTTGAACTCTTAAGGGAAACTAGTGGGAAACATAGTTAACTTCTTCACAAACTTGGTTTGAAGTAATTTCATTCCTTTTTGTGCATTTAAAATGGATTTTTAAGCCTTCCACCCTAAAAGTGACCTCTAAATAACTTCAAACACCTTAACTACCTCATTCTTATTCATTTGTTTAAAACAAAGCATTTTCATTCCAAGAGGTCAGCTTTCATTTTTTCGTTGGATTGAATGTGTAATTTTGGACACAACTTTCTTTTTCAAAATTGTTCAACATCATCAACTAAGAATTTATCACACATTTTAGAGAAACAAAGGAGTACCACAACCAAAACACATTGTAATCTCTTTGTTCTTTTCAAATTCTCTGACTTGATGTACTTTTCTCAATCTTTCTCTAAAAGCTTAACTCTAAGTCACTCTTCCAAACACCTTTAACTACCCTTAAAAGCAATCTCGTGCCACCTCTCTAAATAAATTCAAACACCTTTAATCCACTTCTATTCTTATTCATTTGTTTTGTAAACAAGAATTTTCTCATTCAAAGCGAGGCTGAGCTTCATTTTTGCTTTCAAAGAAAAAAATCTTCCTCTCACTCATAATCAAGTATCGTGTAAAACCAAGTTTTGTGGCTGTGGACCCATATTAAAAGCAATACTAATTTCAAGAAGACCAATGTAACAATGATACAAAATAACTTTTGAGACTACAAGAATACATTTGATAGCTCTTGAGTGTACTAAAAGAATTCTTATGATTTTTGAAGAATGTTGATAACTCTACTCAGTTGTCTTATTTTTTCAATATCATACAAATTGAACCCTAGCATCAATAGACTTTGTCTATCAAGCTACCACAATTCAAGTTTCAATGATGAATATTTATCATGCATGTTTGACATTCAATTTTATAGTGGTTTTTTTGTTTATATGATGTTATGTGATATTCTAATCGTAATTCATGCTTCTAGGCTGCACATCTATATATATATATATATTTACATGTTTTCTCCATTGTTCGGCCCTTACACTACAAGTAAATGGCTACATAGCATGTGGAATGAGGGGCCAATAGGCCTGAGACCCCTTTAAAGTTTATTTGAGTGCTCTTTTTTCATTTTTTGTGAGTTTTGTGCCAAGTTTCCTCAAAGAAATGTGGTCTCATAGAATTCCATGACAAGCTAATGCAATTAATAGTTGCTCCTAGTTACTAGTTATATAATGTGAAGTAATTGCATAACTGCTTAGGTTGACTTTGTAAAAACTATATTGTTATTGAATTTTTTTCATCTATCAGCATCTAGTTGTTACTTATGCAATGTTAAGTAATGCTTTGAGTTTGAAAGGTGTACAATGCAATGCAATCAGCAATATGAATATAAACTACATAATATTTAACCATTCTTTGTATGCTATTGTACATTGATATTTAACCATTACTCACTTGATTAAATTTTCAAAGAGTTTAATCATGCACATGAGGAGGAAATTAAATTTTGATTGTCAACTTCTATATATATCAAAATATCCAATAATTAAGTGTATGTCCATATACAAAAATCGAATCAATAGCAACTCAAACAAAGTTTTACAATATCTGGCATATGCCATCTCGGTATCTATTCAAAATTTACATGCCAAAATGTCTATCTCATCCTAAACTACTGGTGGATCATCAAAATGGAGCCTCTTTGAAGCACTTGTTGGCTCTAAAGGTAGTTGCACAAGAAAAAGTCAAACCACAATTGAGATTAGTTATACTATATAATTTAAAATTGAATAATTAACATAAAAATCAATACACATTGAATTATAATTGAACTCTAAAATTGAAATATTGATTACCTAAAATATACATCTCTTTGAAGGGTCAGGAGTCCTAGAATATACCTCTCTCAAAGAACTAACCAAACCAACTTTTGTAACGCCAATCTATATATGTGAAAAAACCCATGAAATTGATCCAAGTTAGCATAGAATTGTTGGTAATAAGAACATATATACCAAGCACAAAATAAAATAAACACATACCTCTTTAGGTTGATCTTTTTATGTATCTCCTTTAGGTCTCTCAACACCTCCTCCTTCAGGAATTCAAATACCTACTCCTTCGGGTGTTGTGGCACTTCTCAACAATGATGTATAGCTCACAACAGCCTATACATAAAAATGACAAGTACATATGAAACTACGAATCTATGTCAATGTATGCATAATAAATAAAAGATCTTATAAATTTTAATTCAATCAAATTTGAGTTCAATTATCTTTCCTTTTATTCAACATTATTGTGCCTCCATAGTGGAGGTCCCAATCTTGTCACACTAGGTGTTTCTACAAGCGTAGAATAAGATAAACATATGCTAATATATAATTTCATTAATGACAATTCAAATGACAAACGTACATATGAAAATGTAAATGAGTGAGCGTGAAAATACATACTGTGTGTGTCTCAAGGCCAAATGAAATGGCCCTAATGGTGCTATCAGTCACGCATGTGAGCTCCTCCTCAGACATTAACTGTTAAATAGACCATATAAATAAATATTAGTACTTGATACTATCTCTTATTAATATTCATTTTTTTAAAAATGAAAGTTATGAATTTACACCTTAAATGTTACCTGTGTAACTACTCCAATGTTCACCTCTAGCAGAGAGACTCAGAGGGTGCCCACCCCTCAAGGCAGGATCTGGCATTATAATCTCCACATCCTCGGATATTTGCCAACGTAAGTGTCTAATGACCGCCGTGGGTCGCATTAATAGACCCAAGCATTATTTGTTGGCACATGTATTGCAAATATGTGGCACACAAAATATGTGACTCAGGAGGATGATGCGCCAAAGACTAGATCCATCACCAAGATCACTAGACTGTGGATGATCTACTGAAGAAGCATGGAAAACCAAAAGACCACTCAAAGAGTGAATGGCCTGGATAGTTTGTGTGGCTGCATCCTACGTAATATTTGGATGTACTGGAGGTGGCGGAGGAAGGGGAGTACGGGAAACATGTGGGCACCTGACTACTCTAGCTGCCCCTGGCCTATCCTGGGGCATACCTCCACCAACGCCCTAGAAGGGTTTAATGTCAAATTAATTGACATGATTCCCTAACAAAAAATCAACATATAATTTTTTAATAAAGTAAAAAGGTACATCAAGATTATTGTTGGGTGGTTTATCAAAAACCATACACCAACGATCCCAAAAGTTATCTACTATGCCCCTATGCATGCACCATTTTATAGAAAGTTTTGGTTTGTTAACATTAACTAGAAAACTAGTGCTAGGGTTAATAAATAAAGAGGCTATTTTGGATTTTGTTATTTGGATATCTTTCACATCATCATAAGAGAGTCCACATGCATAATATTCCCTCATGGTTTCTCGTCATGAATGAAAGGCATTATGTTGGGTGGAGAGGGTTTCTACATTTGTAATTATTCCTGTCAATGTGGTTGACATACGGGATAATCAAGGGATTTTTTTATAAACATCACAAATTCCCCTCAATTGCTCCAATTTTTCATGAATTAAGTCTTCAATTGATGGTTGTGGAGATGGTGGAGCATTTGGCATTTCTGCATTTTGATTCTCAGCTGGTGGATTTTCATTCTCAACTAGTGGAATTTGTGCATTCTCATTCTCGGTAGCCATAATTCCTGATTAAAATTAAAAAATAATTAATCTAATTAAAATTAGACAATATAAATGAAAATATTATAAAAATACCCTAGTTTTTAAAAAAAATTCAAAAAAAACCCTACTTTTTAACAACAAAATCTATAAATTTCTCTAATTTTTAATAATACAAATACATAAGAAACACTATTTTAAATCAAAATCCATAATTTTTATTTTATTTTATCAAAATCCATTCTTAAACTCAATTTTTCATAAAAATTCAATCAAAGTCCTTATTTTGAAAATAATCCACAAAGCATTCTTTTTACCCAAAACCATTCTAAATTCTCAAAATTATAAAAAATCTCAATCAAAAAACCCTCTGCCTTTGAAAAAAGCCACAAAACATTCATTTTTTTTATCAAAATCATTCTAAACTCAATTTTTCATGTAACTAATCAAAACCATATTTTTAAAAAATCCACAAAAAACTATTTGAAATTATTCAAATCTAATTCAAAATTGAATCAAATCAAATAAAAATAAAAAAACTTACCTTTTCAAATCTGATTTTGGCCAAATTAGATATCCGTTACGCGAAGAATCAATTCACTATACGCTCGCGGGTTGTTAACTATGAAATAATTTTAAAACGACAAAGTTTTTATATATATGTTTTTACAAATCGGATATCTGATTTGTAAAACTAGGTTTAATGTTTGCTATGGTGGTGTGTACTAACACCCGAGCCTAAAAAAAGTCAACACGGTGTTTTCACGTTTTTCGATCGATGAAAGACATGTTTTTTTCCTCATTGCCACTTTTTGGCCCACCATGATCCTGCACATACCCATAGGTTCCCGATGCCAAGAATGGAGGACCTCATGGATTGTCTATCAGGAGAATCTTACTTTACCAAGATTGATCTAAAGAGCGGGTACCATCAGATAAGGATCAGAGAGGGGGATGAATGGAAGACAACTTTTAAGACTAATGAAGGGCTCTATGAGTAGTTGGTGATGCCCTTTGGGTTATCAAATGCCCCTAGTACATTTATGAGCCTTATGAATGAAGTATTGAAACCTTTCATTGGAAATTTTGTTGTAGTTTATTTAGATGACATCCTTGTGTTTAGTAGGTCTAAAGAAGAACATTTGAAGCACCTTGACATGGTACTAAGGAGGTTACAAGAGGAGAAGTTGCTGATCAACATGGAAAAGTGTGAATTAATGAAGGAAGAACTAGTCTACCTTGGTTTTTCCATCTCCAAGGGAAGTTTGAAGATGGATCCTTCAAAGGTGGATGCTATTCTTACTTGGCCAACACCAAAACCATGGGAGATGTGAGAAGCTTCCATGGACTTGGAAGCTTTTACAAAAAGTTCATCAAGAACTTTAGCCAAATTTTTGCACCAATCTTGGACACCATCAAAGGTAAGTTTTCTTGGACCAATGAGGTTGATAAAGGGTTTGAATATCTGAAAATGAGAGTAGCACAATAGCCTATACTTGTGCTCCCTGATTTTGATAAAGTTTTTACCATTGAGTGTGATGCTAGCAATCAAGCTATAGGGGTTGTTTTGAGCCAAGAAGGAAGACCAATTGCATTTTATAGTGAGAGGTTGAATGAAGCAAAGAGGAAGTATTCTTCCTATGATTTGGAATTGTATGATATGGTCCAAGCCCTCAAAAAGTGGAGGCACTACTTGTTACCTAAATAATTTGTTGTTTATACTAATAATCATGCCTTGATTTTTTTGAATGCACAGGACAAACTCATTCATAGGTACATGAAGTGGGTAGAGTCTTTGGAAGCCTATACTTTCACAATAAAGCATAAGAAGGGCCAAGCAAATAAGGTGTTACATGCTCTCAGTATAAGGGCACTTGTACTGCAAGAGATCCAACTCCAAAGAATGGGGGTCGAAGCATTGAAGGATATGTATCATGAAAATTCAGATTTCAAGGAGGTATACAATGTTTGTGAGCAGCATTTGAATTCTTTTCATGGTGAATTCTCTGAATTTTTATTGCAAAATGGTTTGCTCTTCAAAGTAAGCTGATTTTGTGTGCATAAATTCTCAATGAGGGAGAATATCATAAAGGAGAAACACAGTAGGAGTCTTGAAGGTCACTTTGTCCTTGACAAGATCTTGGAACAAATTAGGAGATTTTACTATTGGCCAAAGTCGCAGGTGGATGTGAGAAGGTATGTGGAAGGCTGCACAATATGTCAAATGGAAAAGAAAACTTCACCAAATGCAAGACTCTATCAACCACTTCCCATTCCTAATAGGCCTTGGGAGTGTGTATGGACTTTGTCTTGGGGTTGCCTAGAACCCAAAGAGGTTTTGATAGTATCTTTGTGGTAATTGATAGATTTAGTAAGATGGCACATTTTCTTCCTTGCAAATGCACCAATGATGCATCTCATATAGCAGGTATCTTCTTTAAGGAGGTTGTTAGGATACATGGACTACCTTTAAGCATTATTTCTGATAGGGATTCTAAATTCATTGGTCACTTTTGGAGGACCTTGTGGAAGAAACTCAAGCAAAAAATATATCCTTTAGTTTAGCATACCATCCACAAATGGATGGAAAAACTAAAGTGGTGAATAGATCATTGCGAAACCTCTTAAGATGACTTACCTAGGAGCATGGACAAGCTTGGGATCTGATTTTACCTCAGGCTGAATTTGCATATAATGACTCCATGAATAGGAGCATTGGTAGAACACCTTTTGAAGTAGTCTATGGCATGGACTCTAGAGGGGTCTATGAACTAAGAGATCTACAAGGAGTTGCTAAGAGAAGTGCTCAAGGTGAGGACTTTGTTGTTACAATCAGGGATATTCATCAACAAGTGAAGGAAACCCTTCAAAAGAATGTTGAGAAGTATAAGGAAAAGGCATATTTAAAGAAGAGGAATGTCCAATTCAAGGTTTGAGACTTTATGATGGCACACTTGAAGAAGGAGAGACTTCCAAAAGGAAAGTATACCAAACTCATGATGAAGAAGATAGGAACTTGCAAGGTGGTCTACAAGTTTGGCTAAAATGCTTATGAAATAGAGCTACCTCCTGGGGTGGCAATCTCTCCTATCTTCAACATTTTTGACTTGTATCCTTTCAAAGCTTCTGTGAATGCAGGTGATGGAGCAGGTACAACAACAATGGAGGATGAAGATTGGGTGAAGGAACTACCCCCCAGCCAACCTATGACTCTTGAATGCATCCTAGACACCAAGGAGACAAAGAAGACTAGAAGGAAGGTTTACAAGGAATACCTGGTCAAATGGAAAGGTCTACTTGAAGAGGATGCAACATGGATGTCAGAAAATGATATTAAACAACATGGAACTACTGTAGAAGACCCGATCTCAAAGAGGACTTGAGATATTTTTCTTGCTTGGGAGTATGGTGCAGAGCACCCATGGGTCTAAGGACTCAGAATAATTTGTCATGTTTGTTTCTTTTTTTGGTGGATGAATAGTCTTATGGAATTTATTTCAATGTTTTTGTAGTAGGTCTTCTAGGTTTTTTGTTGAGTTTTTGGTCTTGGTGACCAACTTCTTTGTACAACAAGGTCTCCATCGTCCTTTGTAAGTCTAGTGCATCTTGGAAAAATAAGGAAAAAGGATGGCTTGTTGTATCTAGAAACCTGAGGGGAGTCACCTTACTTTTTGAAAAGGTTTTAAATTCCTTTGACACGTTTTGGAAGGCTCTTTGTGGTCGAGTTGGTAGAAGTTGCTCACATTTCCTTAACTCGGCAATTAGAAGTCAGAGCATGAGATTAGTTGTTTTCCAACATCTCTCTTTTCAAAAGATAGTTGCAAGAATTTTGAGGGAGTTTTTAAGATTTCAAATATGCCTCTCTTGGTCGAGGCAAGGTTGATGTTGATGTTTTGAAGAAATTTCAATAAGAAGCTTGTTGTTTTTCCTATGTTTTTGTGAAGAATTTGTTGATCCCGTACCTGGTACGGACTGTATGTTCACTTTCATGCTCCAAGCGCATAATGGTTGGATAGGTAATTGAATAATATTTCCTTTGGAATTGGAGTGGTGAAATTTCATTGAGTATCAAGGGAGATATTCCAATTTCTCTATCGGGTGGTTTGAAAACCCTTAAAATCAGGGTTTTGGGTGAAAAATGTATATTTCTTCCATTCCCACTTTGTAAAATTGCTAAATATTGGTGGGATGGAAGATATAAGGTTGTACTATCATTTACTCAATTTTTTGGAGAACATAAGGCTCATTGTTGGAAGTTGTACATGAATTTTGGCTTGACATCTCTATGTGGCAAGCATAATTGACAAGCAAAGAAAATGAGTTTTTCCTTGATTTTGAAGAATCTGTTTAAGAGACACTTAGGAATGGTGGAAATAGGTGTGGAGAACCTGTAGGAGTCTGAATTTTGGATTTGGGGTGAAGGGGAGAGCCTATATAGTCAAGACCTAGGTGTAGGTCTGTGAATTAGGCCTTTTGGAGCAACGATAGAAAGGGCCATGTGAGTGATGTTTTGATAGTCAAGAGGAAGGGTTTTGGAACCTTGTAGGGGTCCATATTAGGGGTCTCAATCCATAGGTTTGGTTTCTTAATAGTATTCCTTGTGTTTTTTATTCTGACTGTCCTACTGGGAAAGGGTTGCAAGCCTTAAGAGAGAGTGAGGTCTAAGTCACCATGTAGTGATGGGTGTTTGTTGTAACCTAAATGCTAGAGGGTTGTTAAACCTTGTTTTGACTTAATGAGACATGATCCAAATTTTTTCAAGATTTTTGAGTGGTCTGAGTTGTGAACGCTACATGTGTGGGGTTGATCTCTTAAAGAATAGTGGAGTTTAGGACTCATGAGAGTATTTGAGAGAAGCATTCAGTGGAGTGACTTTTCCATTTGTGATTGTGAGTTTTCCTTTCCTGCCACTGCATCATTTATAAAGCTTATGCAGGCTATTTCCATGGTGTTTGTGGTGGTGGTAGGAGTATTTAAGGTTTGTAAGTATCTTATGCAATAAACCCTCCTTTATAGGGCTTGATTTGTGCATAGAATAAGCTTAGTCAATAAGCATGATGTGAGTAATGTCTTGGAAGTCAAATGAAATGATTGAGGTGTAAATGGTTGATTTTAGTATCTTCATCTTGAGGAACTAGTTGGTAAAAGTCAAAATTTGGTGATTTTTTTAAGGAATTGAAAGATTCAGAGCTCTTTATCAAGTTTTTGCTTTGAATTCATATAATTTGATGATGACAAAGGTGTGTTAGGATCTGATGGATATAGGTTGTAACATGAAAGATTGGTTTTTGGTTATTTTTCCTAGGTAAAGCAAATTGAGTGGAAGGGTGCCTTGGTGAATGATGAAAGAGTGGATTGTTTAGTGACTCTAATTAGATTTATTGTGCACGAATCAATTATTTTTGTTGATAAATAAGATGTTTGAAGCTTGAGGATGATAAGAAATATTGAAATGAGTTGGCTTGTTGTTTCCTTCTAGTTTGCAAATGAAACAATGTGATTTTTGATGAAAATAGAGAAATTTTAGTTTCTTATTCAATTTTATCTTCTCCTGATTCAATTGGGTCAGATGTTGGTGCAGCAGCACCTAGGTCATCAAATACTTTTCAATTTTGCAAAAGGGACGAGTGTTAAAATTTGTATTCAGTCAATCACAAAAAGTCATGGAAAAATGATGTAAAGCATGTTCAAGGTCATATGAGGTCTTATTTGAATGTATTTAAGGTTATGGGTAAGTTCTAGGTGGTCAAAGTGGCAAAATGCAAACAATGCAATAATGTAATATTGTTAAAAGTTGTTAAATTGACAAAAATAGGAGAAATCAAGCTATTGGCTTAAGGTTGTGTATAAGTAGTTTTAAACCGGGATGAAAGATAGTTATGGAAAGGAGTCACATCTCTTTAAAAGACGTAAAGAAAGCGAAAGTTTGTGTTCTGTAATTAGATTTTGAAATAAAATTCTTTCTCTGGGTGTTTGCAAATATTACTTTGATTGTTTTTGTTTTCAGGTTATAATTTAGAACACCCAAAGTTAAATCATAGTGTGAATACATGTAAAGAGGAGTTAGTTTCCATCAGAGATAGACCGGCTATTTTTAGAAACAAAAGAATAAGAGGCAGTTTTCAGTGCCTGATAGAGTCCTTTTAGAAGCAAGTTTGAGAGTCCAATAGGGTTTTTCTTCACTACTCCACCAATGTAGGTCAAGTAAATTGGTGGAGTAGTTTAATGTTAGGATTTTTTGCATGTTTTGATGATTGTAAGTGCAGGGAAAAACAAGAATACCATTGTGGAGTTGCTACTACACTGGAAAATAGAGGATTTTCCTACACAACGTGATGCTACAGTCACGGATCATGAATAAATAAAGTGTGCAGAGTCTTGGAAAAGATGTAGAAGTTCTTGGCAGACATAAACAATCATGTTCCAAAGGGTGGCCAGAGAAATAGAGGTTTGCAAGAGTATTTTTCACAAAACCCTCCTTGATTTGTGCTTTTACAGCCTATAAATGAGGGTTTATTGGATCAGAAAATTTTCATGGTTTTCAATTCCTATAAATGGTGAAATATTGAGTTATAAGACATGCTTGAAGACTTTTTTAGGTTTTTAGTGATTTGGAGTGGTTTTGAAGGGGTTTCCTTTGTAAAACAGGCCTAATCTACTAGCCTTTCTTCAAAGGACAGTCTGAAATCTGATGATTTTCTTTATGTCAAATGTCTAAGAACTTTGATATGTTGTGATGTGTTGGAAAGTGTTTTTAAATGTGCATTGAGTTTTTTAATAAGCTTTGAGATAGGAATGTAACTACCCAATTCAATGGTTGACAGACCTACTAGAGGAATATGATATTGTCTGATAAAAAAAAGATGTTTATTTAAAAAGTGGAAAGGATGATATTGAGTGCTTGGTTACTATCAAACTAATGATATGATTGATGTTACTAAATTTGGTTAAGGTGTATAAGATAGGTTTGGTGACTTTGATGGTTGGATGGGTGAGTATTATGAAGCCTTTTGTGCAAATTGGTGATTAAGCACAAGATGATAATCAAGATTCTGTTGTAGCATGAGTTTGTAACCTATAAATAGACTACTGTAGTCAAAATATGGTGAGTATAGTGCTTGACAATGGACTGATAATAGTGAGGTATGGTTTAGTTGATTTTTTTCCTTGGTGAATAAATGAAATGATGAATTGTTCAAGTGTCAATAATCAGGTTTATGTTGTTTTTATGATGGTTGAGAATGATATGAATCTAATTGATTAAGTCAAAGTTTTCTTTAATATGTTTTTTCTTTGAATGAGTCATTTGGAATACTAATTAGAGGAATGATGAATGATGGCCTATGGAATGCCTAAGAGAATTTGAGTGGATTTTGGTTGAATGAAAAGTAGATTTCTAATGAAATTATATTTGATCTTCTCTTGATTCTATTTGGGATTGAAATCCCTTGAAGCATTTATTGTTGATGTGGTGTTTCATGGGATGCCTCTGACTCATGCACCTCTAGTGGATTGAGTGCTGATATGATGCTCTCGTGATCACTTCTCAACTACCTTGTCTATGCTATTAAGCTACTATTATGGTTTCATAGATTTTTCCAAGCATCCATAGTTTTCTAAGCAGCACCTTTTGTGCCAAATACGCCTCCGCTAGCAATTGCATCTGCGTTGCTTATGTTGACTCTCTAAACAACTATATTCTACAGTTGAAATTTTGTCATCTATCAACATCTAGTTATTAGTTATGAAATTTGAAGTAATGCTTTGAGTTTGAATGATGTGTAATGCAATGTAACCAACAATATGAATATAAACTACACAAATCTATTAAGTAGAATTCATTAGTTATGTTCTCTTTATTCTATTACCTCCATGTACATTTGAGTGAATCCACTGGCACTAGGAGGTGTTTGCTTGAAACCGCCAATATTAGCCTATTCAACATCCAAAATCACATGTATTAAAATACCTTTCGTAAAACAATGCTATTAACATGTAATAAATTTATAATTGTTTACTAGTTACATACCCCATTGATAGGTGTACTATATAAATAAGTAGGTGGAGGACTGGTGTATCTAGTCTCAACACTGTGACCCTGTAATTTTATTAAAATAATAAAACTAAATTAGTTAGTCATGCATTTTAGAATCGAAATGTAATAAATT
>VDFB02168172.1:0-102974 GCA_007258455.2 Sequoia sempervirens
CTTTCTAATAGTGTTGATAATCAACCCTCCATGGCTCATAGTTTGCATACTTCATTTCCCATGACTTCACCTCCCAATGTCCATGATGTTATAGATAAACTAGATGAACAACTAGAAAACTTACAAGATTGTATCCTTAGCGAAAGCATAGACATTAGCATGGTTTCTATTATACAAAATCTAAGGAATGTTCTTAAAACTCAAAATGAAACAAAAAATTTCTATAGCCTTAGTTGCTTCTTTCATGAGTATTTGAATAAACATACATGCCATGATCAACCTTATTGAAGCTAGTGAAATGAAGAATGATGTAATGAAGGTTGACACAGATGATGAAAACACACAAGATATCAATGAAGAAAAACCGATTGAAACAATAGCATTTATCGAAGCTAGACCTCGTAAGGGCTCGACTAAGAAGCCTCTTGAAATTTATTTCTCACAAAATGACATACTTAAAAGTGCACTTGATGGTTCTCTTTCCATAACTTGTGGAATCATTAATAATCCCACTAACGAGATATTAATTGATCCCGTCTATGGAGAGAATGTGATCACTGAAGAATTCTTATTTGTGCATGAACTATATCAAGATACATATGACAAGCCAAAATCATGTATCAAGATGCATAATGGTTTTTCTTGTCCTACAATTGGCTCGATAGATCTCCCTTTAAAATTTTGACCGAAAACATTAAATGTCCCATTCACCATCAACTCACAGTCGGACCAATTTCATGTGAAGTTAGGCTATTCATGGCTTCACTCCATGAATTTTGTCCCTTTTATTGTGCATAAATGTCTAAAGTTTCCATTTGGAAATGATATGTTTAATTTGCATCATAGTGGATTTAATCTTGCATCAGCTCGAGGGAAATTTTCATTAGATTTCTTTTGGTATGAACCTATGGAACCTATTAAACCCTGTGAGGACTTCTTTTTCAAATCATATCAAAAGTTCAAAGCAAAGAAAATAGCAAAATTATCCCTCCAAAACATGCCTTAACCTATAACTAAACCACCTATACTTGATGAAACAATGATTGAACCAAAAGCCCTTCCTAACATCCAAGAACAACCTATAGCAAGTCCTCCTACCATTTCCTACAAGAGACCACAAGATAACAAAAAAAAATCTTGTTGTCCCTCCTAGAATGAATTGTTTTTACAAAGTTAAAGATAAAGTAGTTGAACAACCTATTGAACATTGTTTCTTCTATTCCTCCCAAGGAAGAGAAGGAATCTATGATTAACAAACCAAATCTTACACCAATACAAATTGACAATAGATTGAAATGCAATTAAAGTGCTAGAGAGTGTAGGCATAGATGACGTGTTATTTCTTGTAGGTTATGAAATCAAGAACATAGAACAACATAGAGAATCAAAATCCAAACTTACCTGAAGTAATGCATGATGACTCTATACTTTCACTGCAACATAAAGAGAAACACTCCACAGACATTGTCCTTCAACCTCCCACTGTGATAAATTTAGATGATGACATTGATATTGCAAAGATTGATGAAGAAGTGTGTGATGAATTGAACACATTATTTTCTTCTTCTATGAACTTAAATGAAAAATGTCCTAAAATGAGTGTTGAACTTGGTGCATCCCATAGTTTGACACTTGCTCTTGTCCCTTTGGCTAGTTTTTTCCTTCCATTTATAAAAAACAAGATTGGGATGCAAATGACCTGCTTTAGGTTGAATCGCATGTGCCTTACTAGTCTTTATATTTTTCATGTTTCTTTCTATGATTGCATGTGTGTAATGTGATCCCCCATGATGTTTCATTTGATGTATCCCTCTCTCTTCGTGGCACTCCTCTATATTTACCTACATTCTTCTCTATGTCGTAAACATTTTTCATTTGTCTTGTGTTTTCCTTTTGGGGATAATGTAAAGCTTCAAGAAATTTAGGTCTCATCCATGTTGAACCAAAATATTTTACTTTTATCTCTTCATTTCTCTTGTGTTTTCCTTTTGGGGATGATGCAAGGCGTCAAGACATTTAGGTCTCTTCTATGTTGACCTGAAAGGATTTTTATATATTTTCACTCTCTTTGTGTTATTCTTCAAATTCTATGAGTATTTGGGGAATGATAATAGTTTCAAGCTCTTAAAAAACAATGTAGCAAAGACATACTGACCTTGAATCCATAGATCCCTTATGTATTTTTTGGGGAAACCCTTTTTTCCTATTTCATCATGTATTTTTATTTTGGAAACATATGACTTGGCATAGGGTTTTCTGAGGAAAGCTCTCATGTCTTAGGACAAAACATTGGCTACTTTAAAGAAATTTCTCGCAATAATGGTGTAGCAATCGCTTTAAAGTGGGTGCATACATCAATGACATTTTTTGGCATATTTCATGGCATGATTTTCATTTTTCTTGTGACATGTCCTTTTCTTGGTGGTGTCATTGGGTTTGGATGTCCTCCAAGAATGCGTTATTTCTAAGCATACGATCTCCCTTCATGGTATGATGCAAAACAAGAGGCATCCCATAAGGGACAATCTGATATTCTTGACCTTTCCTCTCTTGGAGACATTAGGCATGATGTTCCCTAAGAAGAAGGCCTTACATGAACAAATCAAAATCCCTTTTAACAAAAAATTATAGACATGACATTCAAAAGCATACAAAAGTATAGCATTGTGGTACCTTATTGATGTTATCAGGAGGATAGCTTTGGTATAGTCAGTATGATGAGAATTCCATACACTAGCATGAATTTCTCATTGAATGGTAAGAAGTTGACACACTGGAATGACTTTCTCACTAAACCACCTCATTGGGACAACTCACCTAGTGGACAGACTAAGGTTCCACTACCCCAGAGTGAGCTTGTTTGGATAACTCACCTAGTAGATAGACTGAGGTTCCACTACCCCAGAGTGAGCAACGTATGTTACAAAAAAATAGCCTCATTCAACATTGCATTGGAATGGTTGTGCTTGATCCTTTGTTTCTTTATTTTTCTTGGCCTTTGACAAGGTATGATTATGTACCTTTGTTCATGTTGCATAGTAAAGTGTCTTGAATGTCTACTTTAGTGTGAGTTTGTTGTGGGGGAAAACTCTCACTAAGGTGAGTGAAAAATGTAGTAACAGAAAAATTATCCCCTTTCCTTACTTAGCTTGGTAACAATTGATATTGAATTAACCTTATATTGCCTTGCTTTAGTGTTGTAATGTGTTGTACACATTCAAATTAATCTAGGGCCCTTTTTAATGAAATGTACTTAAATTGTACCTTATTTATGGTCTTGTAAAGTGTTGCAGTACACTTTCACACTTATCTAGGGTTTCATTAATTAATTATGGTTAATTCAGCTTAGTTAGCCCCTTTAATTCAGATTTTAGCCTTATTAATGACACCTTCCAAAGGATCATCCCAACACCCAATAATCAAATTGCATAACATTTAATTTGGAAAAATAAAGGTCCTAAAAAATGGTGCTAAGAACCATTCACCTTTAGTGGTGAATGGGTCCTCTACACATAGGACCCCCCTTTCTATGCATATTTGAGGTGGAATTTTGATGTTCTTTCCACGCCCCAAAGCAAGGTCCTAGCAACTTGTGTTATGACCCATTCGCCTTTAGTTTAGAATGGGTCCTCCTTACATAGAACACCCCTTTTTGAATTTAATTTTGGCAAGATTCTAATCATTTTTAATCCTAGATCTAGTGTTGGATTGAATTATTTTAATTTCATGGTTAACATCTAGATTTAGTATAAATATGAGGTTAATTCACATTTTTTCACCTAGCAAGTTCAAGTTATCATTAGAGCACTTTCACAAGAGCATTTTGGAGCATTC
Source organism: Sequoia sempervirens (assembly GCA_007258455.2). Taxonomy (NCBI): domain Eukaryota; kingdom Viridiplantae; phylum Streptophyta; class Pinopsida; order Cupressales; family Cupressaceae; genus Sequoia; species Sequoia sempervirens. Next base: position 3,835 of record VDFB02168172.1, read on the forward strand.
AATAGTATTCAAGAAGGCATTCAAATGCATATTATCAATGTTTTATTGTAGAAATTCAAGGTCATTTCATCATGTCAAAGGCATAGTGCATTCAAGCATGTTGTTACATGAAGATAGTTGATGTAGCATTGAGGATCTATTGCAAGCATTTTTTCACATCATATTTAAGATCATGATTTACATTCTTCATGGCCACCACATGTTAGTTTGCAAATTTATTCTCCAAGACAAATTACAAGGTATCAAAACTTCATTATTTCATGTCCATGCTTCAATTTCATTATTTCATCATTTGGTTTAATTACCTAAAAGGGGTTTGACCAAGGAAAATCCATATTCACTAAAAATCAACAAGTTTTTCTTCTCTTAAATGTGTATTTACATATTTATAGGTTGAAGATCAAGTAGAGAACAAATCGAAAGAAAAATTGTCAAAGCTATCAAGTTTCAAAGTTATCATTCATAGTGCAAGAAAACAGAAAGAAGGCTATCAAGTTATCAAGTTGCAAATTTATCAACTAAAAACTAAAGATCTAAGACTGCAGGAATCAAGGAACAAAACCCGAATCTCAGGTTTAGAAACCCTAAGAGGGACCCATTCATCACTAAAGGAAAATGAGTCCTTTATGACCTAAAAATAGGCTTCTTGTAGCAAGGTACACATCATTTTAAGCTTTGAAAACTCCCCTCATAGTTGCTATAACAATTAGGGTTAGAATATACTTTTATTTTCACCATATCACACACAAAATCACATGAATTAGGGTGTGAATTAGTGTTCTATCATTTTGATTTTGGTAAACCCTATTTTCCATCACTTATCAAAGCAACACTTAACATCAACAACTTACTAATGAAAACATAATGCAACTAATCAAAACACCATCAAAGATAACATCAACTCAATACCAATTGCTCAAATCCTTGCAATAATCTCCTACTCATACAATTGAAACCAATGACAAGACCAAAGCTTGTTGACATCAATGACAACACCAGCTACACATACTTGCAACAATATCCCCCTCTTTCATGATGCCAACACATGATGCGAAAAACCATCAACAAAAAACATAACTCTAATCATCAATACTCTTGTTTTATACCAACTCTTCTTCTCTTTCCTTGTACTTTCTCCCCTTACACAACTAGATCATTACTCTCTCCCTTAACATCTTCTTCACATGAATTTTTCTTCCTCTGATTTTTTTCACATTAATCTCCCCCACCTTTGATATCAATGGAAAAGGGAAACACATTTTCACCTCTTTCTCCCTTTGACATCAATCATACATACTTTCTCTCTTTACTACTCTGCATACTCCCCTTAGGAGCACACACCATACTGCATCAATCAACAAGCACTACACAATGACAACACTCACTCATCCTGACTGCGACAACCAATAATGCCACTACCTACTGCCCCTGAGAGGTAGCCACCAACATCAATCTATACTAAAGAATGAATCTTGACATCCACTAGATTGATGCATCTCCTTATGCATCTAGTTGAAAGAAGGAGGGCAATAAACCCCAACTTCTCCCAAAGATACTCAAAAGTATCAATAGCAAGAGCCTTATTAAATATATCAAAAACCTATCTTTTGTCAGCACATATTCAATCTTTACCCTTTTCTATAACCTTATCTCTCAAAAAGTGATACCAAATTGTGATAATATGATTTTTCCTTGAATGAATTATTAGATTCTTTGAAATATTGATAGGAATTTTATCATCACATAAGATAGAAATTGGTTCATCATATACCACTCTAATATCCTTTAATGTTTTCATCATATATAACACTTGTGTGTAACAAGATTTTGTTGCAATATATTCTACCTTTGTAGTAGATAAAGACATTTAATCTTGTTTCTTGCTTAGCCATGACACCAATTTGCATCCAAGAAAGAATGAACCACCACTTGTACTTTTCATATCATCTACACAACCAACCCAATCTACATCTATGTAAACATTTAGAGTAAATTCAATATCCTTTAGATACCACAAGCCATGATCAAGAGTTCCCTTCAAGTATCTGAATATCCTCTTTACTTTTACAACATGTGAATCTCTTAGATCTTCTTGAAATCTAGCCACAAGGCATACAACATGCATGATAGTCAATCTAGTAGTTAGATATAGTAGTCCTCTAATCATTAATCTATACTTTCTCTTATCAACATTAGGAGATTCATCATTCTTTCTAGGCTTGCAACCAATAACCATAGGGGTACATACCGATTTAGAATATTCCATTCCGAACTTCTTCAACATTTCCTTGACATACTTTGATTTTGAAATGAAAATTCCTCTATCTATCTAATTGATCTATTGCCTAAGGAATAAATTCATCTCCCCAAATATTGACATTTAAAATTATTTCTACTTCTCTTCTACAAATTCTTACACATAGCTTCATTACCTCCAAAAATTATGTCATCAACATACACAACCACAATCAATATTTAATATTTTTCAACTTTGAAGTAGAGATTGTTATCTGCAATACCTTTATTGAATCCTTGCTATAACAAGTACATGTCTAACATTTCATACCAAGCTCTAGGATCTTACTTCAATCCATATAATTCCTTCTTCAATTTGTAGAACATATCCGATTTATCTGATAACTGAAATCCTTTCATTTGTTCTATGTATAACTCTTCTTCCAATTCTCCATTCAAGAAAGCAAACTTCACATCCATTTGATAAAATTTGAAATACTTATGTTCCACAAAATCCAAAAAAATCTTGATAGCTTCCATCCTTTCCACCGGAGAAAATGTCTCCTCAAAGTCTATTCCTTCTACTTGTGAGTAACCTTTACACATAAGCCTTGCCTTGTTTCTTACTACTTCTCCACTCTCATTCAGTTTGTTTCAGAATACCCACTTAGTTCCAATTACATTCTCGTTTGCTAGTTTGGGAAAAGTTTCTAAGTCTGTTCTTCTTAATCTACAATAGTTCTTCTTCCATAGCCTTGATCCAATACTCATCCTTGCATGCTTCAATCATTGTTTTAGGTTCAAATTCAAAAAGAAAACATAGATTTACATGTTCTTCAATAGCTTTCCTTCTTGTTAGTAAAGATTTTCTCTTATCACCAATGATTCGTTCTTCAAAATAATTCTTCTGCACATACTTAGGAGTTTTAGGAATCTTTTCTAGAGCTTCTTCCTCTTCAATTTTCACTTCTTTTCCCTTAGCTTTTTTTTTTCTTCTCAGCAAGAAGACTCATCTGATTCATATCCATCTATTACAACTAAATTATTTTGTAGGTCTTCATCAACCTTGACACTTGCACTCTCAACAATATTTCTTAGTCTCTTGTTGTAGCATTGGTAATATTTATGTTTAGTAGAATATATTTAAAGGAAGATACCCTCATCAGACCTTGCAACAAAATTTCCTAATTTTTCTTCATCTCTTATGATATAGTACTTGCTTCCAAACACTATGAAGTATTTAATAGTAGGAATCCTTCCATACCATAGCTCATAGGGACTCTTTGTGTTTTTTTCTCTTGCTTGCACTCTATTAAGTATGTAAAGAGTAGTATGAATTGCTTCTCTCCAGTAGACTTCTGATAGATTTTCTTCTTTCAGATCATTTTCCTTGTAGCTTCTTGAATAGTCCTATTCTTTCTTTCAACCACTCCATTCTGGTGTGGAGTCCTAAGGGAAGATAAATGCCTCTTTATTCCATGATTCTCAGAAAATATATTGAAATAATTGGAGGTGAAATATTCACCTCTATTAGACCTCAAGCATTTGATTTTTATATCCATTTCATGCTCAACCATAACTTTGAATTCTTTAAACTTATCTAGAGCTTCTTATTTTTCTTTGAGTTCAAGTAGCCCATATCATTCTAGAATATTCATCAATAAATAGCATGAAATACATGTCACCTTGAAGACTTCATACTCTGGTAGGACCACAAATATCTATATGCACCAATTCCAATAGTTTGTTAGAATATTTTTCTTTAATTTTGAAAACTCTTCTTGCTTTCTTTTGAACTTGACATTCCTTACCAATAGCATTGATTGGATTTGTAATATTTGGTAGATCTCTCATAGCTTAAACTGAACTTATTCTCACTAGGCTATCAAAATTGATGTGACACATTTTTCCATGCCATAGCCAGCTCTCATTGATCTAAGTCATGAAACAATAACCATCAACATCTTTGAGCTAATAGACATTTCTATTTGTCCTTCTTTCAGCAGCAATCACAATTTTGGAGCCTTTTCTGATCTCACAACCATCATCCTAAAACATAATATTGCATTCTTTTCTACACATTTACCCAATAGTCAAGAGTGTTGAAAATGAAGGTAGTATTGTAGCTTAAAACTTGTAAAACTATGATCTATTGTAGATATAATTAAGTGTTCTTTGTCACAATTCTTTGTGTATGATTAATCTATTTAGATCAAATTTACCAATTGTAGAAAGAGACAGAAGATTGTAAAAGAATGAGACAAGAGGATAAAATTGAAACAACATATATGTGGAGAAACCCTTTCGGGAAAAAACTCTACCAAACTCAATAGTGCTTGTATTATTTAACCTTAGAACAAGATTACAATAATATTGTATCAATCCTTGATTTATATGCTTCCTTGCCTTCAATAATCCTTCACAACTTGCAATAAAATCTCATGAACTCTCATCCACTTGTTGCAATTAGTAGACAATAAATAAGCATGTAAAATCATAAGAGTTGTACAAAACAGGAGCATAAATCTCCTCACAAAAATCTACGCCTAGATTGGGCAAGTATAGTTCCACAATGTAATCTAAAGTCAAACCAAAGTCTTCCTCAATTTAGGCACCCCAAACTGAACACTTAACTGAACTTTGGACATTAAAATATCTTGCAAAATCCACCTCAAAGTTGGTGCCCAAGAATGGGACCACTTGATTGAGCCTTGTAAATATCTTCTCATGCAAAAGGTGTTAACTAAAAGATGCCAACTTGGGCACCCAAGGTGGTCCCAAGTCAATCCTAGTTAGTTGAAACATATCTCTCCACCAATTCATGCAAACATTATGCATGATTGATCATCCCCACTTAGCTGAAAGTATCCACCTGCTATTTTTCATGCAACTGAAGTCATTAGTCATGCAATTCAAGTCAACTCAAGTCAACTAGCATTCAACTTAAAATAACTACATGCAACTAAAGATAATTGAACCATAATTGAACTCAACTAAACAGATACTTAACTGAACTACACTCATGTAAATATCAATCCCTAATTTGTTATCAATCCTCCAAATAGTTAACTAAAGCAAGCTGGATTCCACCATCCATGTGGGTGCCCCATGTGCTCCTAGTTTGTAGGAGCTCTTCTTGGATGTCCCCACATGTTCCTATCATTTAGGAATAGTCATAAATGTCAATTTAAATGTTCATTTCATTTGAATTTAATCTCTTTCTAATCCTAGTGTTGGGTTACACTTTCCAAGGACTTAGAAGATACATGAAATATGTTTAGGATTGCAATTAAATGGCATCCTATTCCCAAAATTCTCCCACTTGACATTATACATTGCTATTATTTTAAACAAGGAATCATTATTATAAATAGAGTACAGTACTCAAGGCCAATGGCCTTCTTGCACCAAGAGAACTTATATGTAGGAATTGGTTTTGTAAGATAATATGCAACATTGATCAAAGTGTCAACTTTCTCAATCAATACCTTCCCACTCTCAGCCATTTCTCACACAAAGTGATACTAAACATCAACATTCTTAGTACGAGCATGATACATAGGATTTTTGGCTAAATAAATAGCACTTTGACTATCACATTGAAGTCTTATTTTCTTGCAATTAAAACCAATACCTTTCCCAAGTCTCTATAACCAAACTACCTCTTTAGAGGCATGTGTAGCATCCATGTACTCTACCTCTGTGGTGGAAAAAGCAAATTTTGGCTACCTCTCACTCATCCAACTAACCATAACTCCAAACAAAGTAAACACATAGCCACTTGTCGACCTCTGATTGTCCAGGTCTCCTACCAAATCTAAATCACCAAAACCATGTATGTCCAATGAACTATGCATAATATCAATGTCATTAGCACCATGATAAACCAAACAGTAATCAAAAGTACCTTGTAAATATCTAAACACCCCCTTAACATAAGTACAATGTTCTTTACTAGGGTTAGACATAAACCAACTGCACTAGTATATTAAATTTCAAACATTTCCTCATGATCAAAATCATATTTAGGAACCATGTCTAAACTTAACTTCGTGCCAACGGGTAAAGGAATATTAATTGGTTTACTATCATGCATGTTAAACCGTTTCAAAATAGTATCAACATAGTTTCTTTGACTTAAGCAAAGCTTTTTGTTACCTCTATCTTTGTTGATCTTCATACCAAGGATATATTTTGCAGCCCGTAGAGCTTTCATCTCAAATGTGCTAGAGATTTTTGCTTTCAATTCTTTGATCATTACCTTTTTGTTACCAATAAACAACATGTCATCAACATACAAGATAATAATTAAAAGTTGATCATTAATAACGTTTATGTAAAAATAATGATCTTCCTCACTCTTAACATAACTAATTTTCAATGCAAAAGAATCAAACTTTTGGTACCACATTCTAGGTGACTATTTCAATCCACATAAAGATCTCTTTAACTTGTAAACCAATTGTTCTTTTCCTTTTACAAAAAAACTATCAGGTTGCCTCATATAAATCTCCTCATCAAGATCCCCATGTAAGAAAGCAGTTTTCACATCCATTTTCTCCATCTCAAAATCATAAGCAGGAACAATAGATAAAAGGAATCTAATAGAAGTTAATTTAGCAACATGAGAGAATATTTCATTAAAGTCAACTCCCTCTCTTTGGGAGTAGCCCTTGGCTACTAATCTAGCCTTGTACCTTTCGATATTACCATCTACAACAATTTTCTTTTTAAAGATCCATTTACAACCAATGGCCTTTCTTCCTTTGAGAAAATTCTCAAGGTCCCATGTGTCACAAGTATCCAAGGAAACCATTTCCTCATGCATAGCTTGTGACCAAAGCATGTTCTTATCTGAAGAAAAAGCTTCCTTGTAAGATCTAGGTTCATCATTAGTACTCATCAAAGCAAATATACAACATAAATCAAGTGGCCTATACCTATCAATGGGATTCCATTGTCTTATGGATCTTCTTAAAGAAGGTAAGATTATTGTTCCTCAACATGCTCATCATGAGCATCTATCTCAGAACTCTATGAACTCTCCTCATCCAATCCATCCAATTTTTCTTCAACATGTGCATCTTCATGCTTCTCAGTATTTGTCTCAAAATGCACTATTTGAGAAGTATCCTTCTCCTTTGGTTGTTCTTCTGCTATATAAGATCTAAATTCCTAAAATTCACATCTCTAGATAAAGGAATTTTTTGGGTTAGAGGATTCCAAAGCTTGTAACCTTTTATATTTTCACCATAACCTATGAATATGCATTTTTGTGCTTTTGGATCCAACTTAGACCACTTTTCTTTAGGCACATGAAGAAAAGATTCACAACCAAAGATCCTTAAATGTGCAACACTAGGTTTCCTACCTAACCACATTTCATAATGGGTTTTATCTTCAATAGATGAACTAGGAGATCTATTGATTAAATAACAAGTACTTATAGCCTCGAACCAAAGGCACCAATCTAGATTAGCACTACTTAACATACTCCTAGCTCTTTCCATTAAGATTCGGTTCATCCTTTTTGCTACTCCATTTTGTCGAGGTGTATATGGAGTAGTTTTCTGTCTCACAATTCCTACATGCTTACAATAATCATCAAATTCCTTCGAACAATATTCACCACCATTATCTGATCTCAACACTTTTATCTTATGATTTGATTGTTTCTCAACTAAAGCCTTAAATTCTTAAAATTTATTTAACACATCAAATTTTTTATGCATAAAATAGATCCAAGTGTATCTTGAGGCATCATCAATAAATGTGACATAATATCTAGATTTTCCAATAGAGTCAATATCCACAGGACCCATAACATCTAAATGAATAATCTGTAATAATCCTTTATCTTTATTTGCCCCATTATGAAATGAAGATCTAGATTGCTTTCCAAACACACAATGCTCACAAAAATCTTTTTTCCAATATTATAATCAAGAATACCGTCAACCAATTTCTTATTAAGAATGGTCCTAAGACCTTTTTCACGAATGTGGCCCAATCTATGGTGCCACAACATACATGTATTTTCAGCTTCAGCTACTTTGGTTGGTTTATTCAAATTGGAGGTAGTAAGCTTTAAAAATTCCCAATTCGAGATCCTTTAGCAACCACCATATTCCCTTTCACCAATCTGCAACCACCTTTTTCAAATGTCACATGCATTCCATAATCATTGAACATGGATACAAAAAGTAGATTTCTAGCAAGTCCTAGAATATGTAAAACATCATTAAGGGTCTTAACCCTACCATCATTGAAACACAACTTTACCTCTCCTTTTCCCACAATATTTGTTGTGCTATTATCTCCAAAGAAGACATTCCTTCCATCATATGTAGTATACTTAGTGAACCACTCCTTATTAGGATTCATATGATAGGAGCAACCTGAATCAATAAGCCAAGAGTCATCACTAACAATTTTGCATGAAATGATCAATGCATCATTACCGTCATCCAATGATTTCTCTGTAGAAGCATCAAAACTCTTTTTCTTGTTCTTCCAACACTTTACCTTACTCTTACTAAGGGTTTTAGACTGTCCTTTAGACTTACCCTTTCCTTTCTTATCACCCTTAGGTTCCTTTTCCTTAGGCCTACCTCTTAAAAATGTTCAAGGAATCTTGGGATCCCATTTTAGACTTCCTCCTCATCTCCTCTAATAGGAGAGTAGGAATTATATTGTCCATCTTAGGATCTACACTACTACCATTGATAGCAACAATTAGATTTTCCCAAGACTCTAGTAAAGAAGAAAGTAACAAAATGCATTTATCTTCATCTTCTAGCTTTACATCTACAAATGCTTACTTAGAATCAAATTGAAAGAATTTAAATGATGTACAATAGAATCACCATCTTTCAACTTAAAATAATACAACTGTCTTTTCAAATACAACTTATTAGTAAGACTTTTGGTTTGATGGATATCACCTATCCTCTTCCACAATTTATATGTGGTAGCTTCATTTGAAACATTCAAGAGAAAAACATTATAAATACATACTTATGGTCCCTCTTGCCTTCTATGATAGATTTTAGGACCCAAAGGACTCTCTTACTCTTATAGGGTTTTTCACCTAAAAGGAGAGAGTTTAGATCCAAAAATGCTTATGTAAAACTCAAATAAAGATGTATGCAATGTGATATGATGTAAATGATCTTAAATAAATGCAATTAAGTGATTAATATGACCTAAAATGAATGCAAAAGTGCATTTTAAGCTATGTTTGAAAACACATTGTGATATGTAAACAACTATGAAAATGAAGAAATTAAGCATAACAAAAGGTACAGGGGTAAATTTGAGTGCACCTGGATGAAATATGAGTTGTTTGGAGTATTTGGAATGCTAATTAATTTTACTAATTTTTCACAATGGGACTCATTCGCTAAGGGTGGCGAATCAGTCCTCCAACTAGTGAAAAAGTGTCGAGAACTAATTTCTGACAGTCGGGATCTAGAATCTAAAAAAATATATATTTTCAAATTTCAAGTAGGACTCATTCACCAAGGGTGGTGAATCAATCCTCCCCAAGATTTCTAGAAAATCAGGAGCCAACTCTGCTACACCAGATTTGGAGATGTCTTCATGTCGGGTTGTCGAGATCAATTCTGCAAGAAATGGATAGAAAACACCCAAAATGCTTGAAAGGATGAAAAGTTGACTTGAAGAGCCTAGTTGGCTTAATTTCCACTTTTCAACACCTTTAAACCTGTTAAATTTGCAAAACAAGGCTGCAAATACACATGCAAAAAGGGGGAAAATGTTTGGGGGTTAGTGAATAGGGGTTTTCCTTGGTCAAACCCCACTTTGGTAATCAAACCCAATAGAAATAAATGGATTGCAAAGGAAATGATAAATGAACAACATGAAAGCGTTACTAACTTACGAAGATCATTGTATATGTGAGTCTGAAGTAGAGTCAATGGTTGCTCCAAAGTGCTTGAAAGTGCTTGAGTGCTTGAATATATTAGGAAGATTGAATGCTTGAATATGGAGATTGCTTGAATGTATTAGGAGATGTAAAATGAGGTGAAAAACACATATTTATACAATTCTTGTGCCTTACTATCCTTTCATACCTCATCATAGGCCGACATGAAGTGATTTTGAATAAAATCAAGAAAGGAAATTTCAAATATTTTGAATTTGGGGCCAAGGGGGACTCATTCGCCACCCATGGAGAATGGGTCCCACCTAGGACCTAAAGCCATGTGTCGGGAAAAATGTTATGTTTAATGTTGTTTGTCAGGATAAGATCTAAAAATAAACTTCACCTAAGAATATGAGGGCATAGAGGGACAAAATAAAACATGAGAAGGGTGTACATGGTAAAGATGTGTCTAGAAAAGCTTGAAATCTTGTTACAAGACTTTACAACACTTCAAAATAGGACTTGTTGATGACTTAACAGGTGATTTTTAGAATATTTGCATTAAATGGAGTCTAGAAGAATGTAGAAATTTCTAACAACACCTTCACAAGACGTCGTTCTTTGAATTTTAGTACCTAAATAAGCATGTTCAAGCCATGATACATCATAAAATCAAAGCAACATAGTTCCAACACCATGAAAATGACAAGGGACCATTTTTGTACGACACATTTAGCCCCCACTTTAGTGAGAGGATGAACTTGCTTCCTCACACTAAAGTATCCATGAACATCAAGGGAAGGGTTTGAATGCACATACATTAGCAAGATGGAATGCAATGATCAAGAGGGATGATCAAGCCCCCGGGATGAAGATCCCAAGGCAAATTAAACATAAGAACAAAGGAACACACAAGTGTTGAAAATAATTGAGTGAAGCTTTGATCATCAATCCAACTAGTTGTGAACATAGATCTAGGTTGATTGTTTGAAAAAGAGAATGTGTACACACTCTGGGGCCATGGAACTTTAGGTTGTCCGTGGGGTGAGAAGGCCCAACTGTATACTCACTTTGGGGCCATGGAACTAGTTTTTTGTGGGCTGAGAAAGCCCAAAAAGAAATAAGATACATACGGTAGTTGGTATGCACTCACAAATAAAAAAGTGGCTATGGGGAAGAGTCATGCCGCTAGTTGGCCTTCCCGCTCAACCATGCCAAAGCTATACCTGTTTGATAACTTTAACAAGGAACTACAAAGAGAAAGGAAATGCAAGTGTTAAGTTTTAAATAGTATGACACTACAGGCATGCAAGTTGTGTTATGCATGGTGGCCAAGAAATGAAAAAATGTAAAATGAAAAATTGTAATGTGAAAGATTGTTCAAAGGAGTCTTGTTCAGTTTATGCAAGGTTAGTCACCTAGTGAACATTGTGTCTAATGTCTCCAAGAGAGGACCAATCAAAGAATAGTATATTCACAACTTAGGGGATGCAGTGCATCACATCAACCCACCAAGAGGAACGTAATATGCTTAGAAATATCACACTTATGAAGGAAATCACACCCAATGTCATCCACAAAGTGACAAATGCATCACGTAAATGACAAGGCTACACTAAGAAGCATGAATGAAAATATATGCCCCACACTTTAAAGGAATTGTGACACATCATTCCGTGAGCAATTACTTTAAAGTAGAGAAGAAAAGAAAATGCAAAGAAAAAAAAAACAAGACATGAGAGCCAACTTAGAAAGCTCTATGCCAAGTCATATGTTTCGAAGTTAGGCTATGTCATGTCAAGGAAAAATGAAAAGGAAAGAAAGAAGGGAGTTTCCCCTCAAAAAAGAAAGCACACCAAACACATAAGGGATCTATGGATTTGGGGTCAGTATGTTTGTTGCTGCAATGTTTTGTTTAAGGAGGTCAAAACTATCATCATTCCCCAAATACACATAGAACTAGAAGAATGACACAAAGAGAGCGAAAATAAAGAAAGCAAAGTTCGTTTTGAGTCAACACAGAAGAGACATTGCAGTCTCAATGCTTTGCAACATCCCCAAAAGGAAAACACAAGTGAAAAGAAAACACAAATCCAAAAGAAAGTGAAAAATCTTTTGGGTCAACATGAAGGAGACATTTCAATCTCAATGCCTTGTGTCATCCCCAAAAGGAAAAACACAAGAAAAGACAAAGTTAAAAGGAAAAGAAAAAGGTTTGGGTCACCATGGAGGAGACATAGGGAATCTCAATGCTTTGCATCATCCCAAAAAGGAAAACACAAAACAAAAAAAGAAAAGTACAATGCACGAAAAATAGAAGAATAGAGGTACAAATAGAAGAAGTGTACAAAGAGAGAAAAACATGAGATGCACGATATGGAGGAACATGATATGCACATGAAAAGAAAAGAAAAAGGAAAAGATAAAAGGCTAGCTAGGAAAAGGCAAGTCAACCATCTAACAAGTCATTCGCCTCCCAATCATGTTCAGTGTAATGCAAATGCAGTTGACTGTCCAAAGGAGGAATCACAAGTGCCGAACTAGGGGTTGTACCAGGTTCTTCACTTGGTGGAAAGGATTTATCAGTTAAGCTCATTGTGGATGAGAATAAAGAGTTCAAATCATTGTGTATTTCTTCATCTATTTTAGCAATCTTTGCATCATCATCGTCATCATCAAGATTAATAACAATGGGAGGATGAAGGGTGATTTCTAAGGATGGATGTATCAAGAGTATTGGTTGTTGGATGGGTTCATTTTCTTGTGATTGTTGGATTGAGCTATCGTATGGCAGGTTATGAGAGGGAAGGTGGTTGCTTATTACTTCTGTCAAGGGTGGAGCTTATTTTTCTTTATCATTTTCCATATGAGATTGATGAGCAAGGAAACAACGGCGACGCCTACATTCTTGAGCACCGAAATTTCATTTAATTCTATTTTGGAGTTGTTGATGTGTAAGAGCATATTGAGTTGGTATAGGTTCTTCTACTTTTGAAGGGGGAAGAGCGGGAGAAACTGAAGAGGATGGATCAACCATTTTCTCTTTTTCTTTATATACTTGTTTGGTTCGAGGAGGCTAAGTAGGGTTTATGTTAGGGTCCCTCAGTCATTTAAACAATGGTGGGGAAGAGTCTAGAGGGATTTGTTGAGGAGTTGTGGTGGTTTGTTCAATATCAGGTTTAAGTGTAATCATGGTTTCATCTAGGATAGGATGGGTGGAGGTGGATGAAGATGTGTTACGAAGAGATAATTCAGTGATCTTTTTGGCTTTAAACTTTTGATAAGCGATGTAAAAGAAGTCTTTTCGAGGGGTGATAGGTTTGGTGGGTGTAGGCCAAAAGGCTTCTAATGAAAATTTACCTTTGGAAGATAAAGGATTAAAGCCACTATGGTGTACGGTGACTACCTCATTTCCATGTGGAAACTTTAAGCACTTATGAACAACTAATGGGACCGCTTTCATTAAGCGAAGCCAAGGAAGTTCTAGCCACAAATGAAATTTGTTAGATTGTGGAATAATATAAAATGTTACATCCAAATCCGTAGGTTCTATTTGCAAAGGTAGCACAATCGATCCAATCGTAGGGCATGCAAAACCATTATGTGTTTTAATCCATGCAGTCAGTGTATTATAGTCATCTTGATATAGATCATGTAATACTAGAAACTCCTCTGTGATCAAGTTCTCACCACAAGCGGGATCTATTAATATCCCATTAGTAGGTTTATCATAGATTCTACCAGCTATGTAGAGAGGACCATCAGGAAGCTTTTTTAGTATGTCTTTAGCAAAAAAAGTAATATCAAGAGATTTAGTGGTGTGGCCCTTGTGAGGGATAACATCTATTGTAGCTACAAGTTTATCCACAGGACTAGCTTGGGTAACAATAGGAGGTGTATCAGGTTGTTCGTTGCATGTATCAATGGTCATTACATCAGGAATTGAAGGTTCAGTAGCCTTGGCAAATGAGGTAGTGTGTTTAGGCATAGGGTTGGTGAAAATTTGGAGATTTTGGTTAGGGGGTGCAACAGACTTATTGCTTTGATCATTAACACCCATAATGGTCAATTCACTTGAACCAATGAGGTCTTGGACTAAATGTTTATGAAGCTTGCAATGTTCAATGTCATGGCCATTTTGATGATGAAAATGGAAATAAGCATTAGGTTTGAAGGTAGGTGGTAAGGGTTGATTAGGATCAAGTGGTCAAACAAGCGGTAAGGTAAGCATGTGCTTTTGGATTAGTTGGTTCATTGTATGGTGGAGGGTGTCGGGTAAAGGGGTGAAATGTCTATTCGGATCACCATACTGATAAGGCATGGTTGTCTTAGAAGTGGCCATTGAGTTTTGAACTTGTGGAGTTGGATGCAGTTGGGGTGAAGGAGGCGGATTAAACTATAAAAAGCCTCGGTTAGGTTTGTGTAAATTTTGTGTCTTGTGTTGGTTTTGATTGTTATGTTCAGGTTTGTCAACTCAGCTAGAAGTGAACTAACTCACAACTTGAAACCGATTTTTTATAATCACATAAGGTTGTACACAAATGCATGAATGAAGGAAATTTCATCATGGTAAGTTTATTTTGAAGTTTAGTGTGCAAATTCTCAATAAACATCTTTTGTAGATGTGCATATGGAATTTTTACATCAACTTGAGCATATAAGGATTGGTAACAAGAGATGAAATCTGTCACTTTTTCATCGGTGTTTTGTCTACATCACATAAGGTCATCCATTGTCTTTTTAGGTGTCATGTGAACTTGAAAGTGATTAATGAAAGCTTCCACCAATTCGTTAAATGAGCGGATGGAATGATTGGGAAAGTTGGAAAACCATTCTAAAGTGGTATCCTTCAAGGTCCCTGGAAAAAGTTTTGCTAAAATTTTATAGTCAAGGACAAAATCACAACACAAGGAGGTAAAAGCATTGAAATGGTTGATAAGATCTCATTTTCCTCTGTATTTCTCAAACCTCGGCATTTCTATTCCTTGTGTCATCGGGGTACGTAAGATTTCAAATGATAAGGGGTTTCTACGGACTAGATATGTGGGTGGAGTAGGTTGACCTTGACTAATGGTGGCAAGTTGGTGTTGCATGGATGAAACAATATTAAGGAGTTGTGTCATAAAAGGATCAAGAGAATTGGTTTGAGGTGGAAGGGAAAATGGTGATGGAGTGTAGGTGATGTTAGGGGAGGTGAAAGGAATGCTAAGGGGTGTGAAAGTGGTGGAAGGAGCTTGCAATGCCATAAAAGAAGTAGGAATGCTAGTGGAAATCAGGAAAGAATCAGCTACATAATTAGGTTGATGTATAGTTGTGTGGACTTGTGGATTGGTGTAAGTTGGTATGGAAGCTATAGTTGAAGGGGGAGGAACTTGAGATGCCCCTTGGCTTATAGGAATGTTTTTGGATTGAGTATTGGAAGAGGCAAGTTGATTGTAAATATCGACAATGTGTTTCAGCACTTGCAATCTTTCATCACTCTCAATTAAGTGATGAAGGTTCTCAATGGAAGGTATAGCAGTGGTGGAAGTTTTTTCAAGTGACAAGTCTTGTTGTAAATGTGCAAAGTAGTCATGAATATTAATAACCTTTTCTTGCAGGAGGGATTTGTTTTGATTGTCAACATGCATAGGATGGAAATGGGAAGGAATAGAAGTGGTATTGTTAGGGCCTAATGCACAATTGTCCATACTAGGAGTAGGATCTCATGATATCCCAACGTCCACAACGAAAGTGGTATCGCAAGATGCCATGACTCTAGAACTTCATCTCACTAAAGTATTATCAACGGGGCACCAAACACTCATGCAAGTACCACAAAGGAAGGGTGTCTAAAAATGAAAAATAATCTAAGAATTGGAAATGCCAATAACAGAAAATATGCTAAATGTAACAAAGATGCAAATATAGAAAATAGAAATGTAGGAAAATGCTAAAAAAAGCACATGACTATTGTTTAAAATGTGTAGAGGGACTAATTCGCCCTAGGTGGCGAATGAGTCCCAGGATGTAATTTTTTTTTGTTTTTCAGAATTTTAAGGATGATTTGAATGCTTTTTAGAATGCAAGTACAGATGTACAATGCAGAGTTTTACTTTTTTCAATGAAAATGAATGCAAAAATGAAAGCTAAATGAATGTTTCATTAATGCAAAATGAAAGGTCCTAGAATGCAATAACAAATGAATGTCCTAATTGAATTTCAATGTAAATGGAAACTAGGATGTGAGATATGAATGCAATCAGAAGTTTAAAATGTTCAAAAGTTGAGTTCACCAAAATGTGACATAGATTTTTGGACCTAAAAGAATCTCTAACTCTTATAGGGTTTTTAACCTAAAAGGAGAGTTTAGATCCAAAAATGCTTATGTAACACTCAAATTAGGATGTATGCAATGAGATATGATGTAAATGATCTTAACTAAATGCAATTAAATAATTAAGATGACCTAAAATGAATGCAAAAGTGCAATTTCAGCTATGTTTGAAAATACATTGTAATATGCAAACAACTATGAAAATGAAGAAATTATGCAAAACAAAAGGTACATGGGTAAATTTGAGTGCACCTGGATGAAATATGACCTATCTGGAGTATCTGGAATTTTGATGAATTTTACTGATTTTTCATAGTAGGACTCGTTCACCAAGGGTGGCAAATCAGTCCTCCAACTGGTGAAAAAGTGTTAGGAACTGATTTTTGATAGTCGGGATCCAGAATCTGACAAAATACAGATTTTCAAATTTCAAGTGGGACTCATTCACCAAGGGTGGTGAATCAATCCTCCCCAAGATTTCTAGAAAATCAAGAAGCAACTCTACTACACCATATTTTGAGATGTTTGAATGTCGGGTTGTCGGGGTCAGTTCTGTCGGAAATAAACAAAAAACACTCAAAATGCTTGAAAGGATGATAAGTTGACTTCAAGAGCCTAGTTGACTTAATTTTCACTTTTCAACACCTTTAAACCTATTAAATATGCAAAACAAGGCTACAAATACACATGCAAAAAGGGGGAAAATGTTGGGGGGTTAGTGAATAGGGGTTTTCCTTCGTCAAACCCCACTTTGGTAATCAAACCCAATAGAAATAAATGGAATGCAAAGGAAATGATAAATGAACAACATGAAAGTGTTACTAACTTACCAAGATCCTTGTATATGTGAGTCTAAAGTAGAGTCAATGGTTGCTCCAAAGTGCTTGAAAGTGCTTAAGTTGATGATGTAGAATGCTTGAGTGCTTGAATATATTAGGGAGATTGAATGCTTGAATGTGTTAGATGTAAAATGAGGTGAAAAACACATATTTATACAATTATTATGCCTTACAATCCATTCATACCTCATCACAAGCCGACACATGAAGTGAGTTTGAATAAATCTTGAAATGAAATTTGAAATATTTTGAATTTGGAGCCAAGGGGGACTCATTCACCACCCATGGTGAATGGTTCCAACCTAGGACCTAAAACCATGTGTCATGAAAAATGTTATGTTTAATATTTTTTGTTGAGATAAGATCCAAAAACACACTTAATATAAGCATATGAGGGCAAGGGACAAAATAAAGCATGAGAAGGGTGTAAATAGTGAATATTTACCTAGAAAAGCATGAAATCTTGTTACAAGACCTTACAACACTTCAAAATAGGACTTTTTGATGAGTGAAAAGGTTATTTTTAGGTGATTTGCATTAAATGGAGTCTAGAAGAATGTATAAATGTTTTACAACACTTCACAACACCTTCACAAGACGTCGTTCTTTGAATTTTAGTACCTAAATAAGCCAGTTCAAGCCATGATATATCATAAAATCAAAGCAACATAGTTCCAACACCATGAAACAAGACCTAAAAGACCATGAAAATTACAAGGGGCCATTTTTCTATGACACACCTTATCAAGCTTAGCCCAAACCTCATCTGACATCGTTGTAGATGGTGTTGTCCCATTACAAACAACTAACCATTGATCTCTCTCTTCAAGGAGATCCTCTATTTTGAGTTTCCACATCTCATAACTAGATCCATTGAATCTTTCAATATCTAGATGAGAAGTAGAACTCATTGTAACACACTTCTTTTACAAATCTACAATAACACAATAGTAAAATCTCCCACTATAGCCAAAAACACTTCTTTTACAAATCTGCAATAACACGATAGTAAAATCTCCCACTATAGCCAAAAAACCTTTAAAATTTTAAGAGAAAGGTGTCCCAAACCCTAACAAACTATTGGCTCTGATACCAAATGTTGAAAATGAAGGTAATATTGTAGCTTAAAATTTGTAAAACTATGAGATTGTAGATCTAATTAAGTGCTCTTTGTAACAATTCGTGTATGATTATTTTGTTTAGATCAATTTTACCAATTGTAGAAAAGACAGAAGATTGTAGAATAATGAGACAAGAAGATAGAAGTGACAATTCATATATGTGGAGAAACCCTTCTGGGAAAATCAATAGTGCTTGTATTATTTAACCTTAGAACAAGATTACAATAATATTGTATCAATCCTTGATTTATATGCTTCCTTTCCTTCAACAATCCTTCTTCACAACCTATAATAAACTCTCATGGAACTCTCATCCACTTGCTGCAATTAATAGACAATAAATAAGCATGTAAACTCATAAGATTTGTAAAAAAAAGGAGTATAAAGCTCTTCACAAAAATATATTCCTAGATTGGGCGAGTAGAGTTCCATAATGTAATATGAAGTCAAAGCAAATTCTTCCTCAATTTAGGCACCCCAAACTGAACACTTAACTGAACTTTGGTCAAGAAAATATCTTGCAAACTCCACCTAAAAGTTGTTGCCCAATAATGGGCCCACTTGACTGAGCCTTGTAAATATCTTCTCATGCAAAAGGTGTTACCTAGAAGATTCCAACTTGGGCGCCCAAGGTGGTCCCAAGTCAATCTTAGTGAATCAAAACATATCCCTCCACCAATTCATGCAAAAATTATGCATGATTGATCATCCCCACTTAACTAAAAGTATCCGCCTATTATTTTTCATGCAACCGAATTCATTAGTCATGCAACTTGAGTCAACTCAATTCAACTAGCATTTAACTCAAATTAACTGTACATTCAACTGAAGATAACTAAACCATAACTGAACTGAACTGAATTGAACTTAACTAATCTTAACTAAACTAAACTCCACTCATTTAAATATCAATCCCTAATTTTTAGGATCTAAAACATGTATTATTGAAGTGTTATTAATCCTCCAAATAGTTAACTGAAGCAAGGTGGGTTCCACCTTCCATGTGGGTGTCCCATGTGCTCTTATTTTAGAGGAGCTCTTCTCTGACGTTCCCACATGTTCCTATCATTTAGGAATAATAAAAAATGTTCATTTCATTCAAATTTAATCTCTTTCTAATCCTAGTGTTGGGGAACACTTTCCAAGGACTTAGGAGATACATGAAATATGTTAAGGATTGCAATTAAATGGCATCCTATTCCCAACAAAGAGGTTATGTCTTAAGCCCTTAACATAAAGAAAATCACCAATATTATTCTTGCCATCAAAACTAATTAAACCTTATCCACATATCTTAGTAGATGTATCATCACCAAACCTAACTAGTCCTCTATATTTTTCATGTTTAACAAACTTACTCCAATCACTATTCATATGATTAGATCATCTATTATCAATGATCTAGTAGTTCTTCCCATGTCTAGCATGAAGAGAAGACATCAAAGTTCCTTTAGTATTAGCACTTTATTTTGAAGGAATTTCCTTCACAAATCTCTCAGAGTTAGTAGAATTAGTTTCATCTTTTAAGGTCATGAACAAGAATTCACCATCCTCATCATTCCCATAGTCAGTTTCACCATAAGAGATACAAGAATCTTCTCTAACATATTAACTTTTCTTAATCATCTTAGCTTTTTTCTCCATATTTTTGTCATTCAAACCTCTATTTGGACATGTTGAAGCATAATGACCTATCTTTCCACAACTAAAAAAAATTGAAAGGCAACTTACCTGTGTACTTTCCAATACCCTTTTTCATTCTTCTTACAAAGTTAGCTTCCACATTATCAAGATCCTCCTACTGATATCTTGGTCTTCTCTGATTTTCCAACCTTAAAGGTAGTCTCAACTTTTGCATTGCTTGGACCAAATTATCTCATTTCAAAAGCAGTTAAAGAACCATACAGTTGATCTCTAGAATATTTTCTCAAATATTGAAATTCCTCAATAGCAAAAACATTATGAATATAAGATTTAGGAAGAGTCTTGAGTACCTTCTTTACCACTTCTTCTTTTAGTTCTCTACCAAGACCTATGATGGAGTTGACAATTTCATCCACCTTTTGCATGTAGCTTGCGATGTTTTAATATTAAGAAATCCATACAGTCTCAAACATAATCTTAAGGTTCTACATCTTAGCTTGCTTGACCTTTTCATCTCCTTCATAAATGCTTTCTAACTTTACCCAAATTTCTTAGGAAGTTTTCAAATTCATAACTTTCGTCAATTCAAAATTAGCAAGACCACTTAAGAGAGCATACCCTTGTTTACCATTTTCTTCATAGGCCTTGATCTCATATCAATATTTGTACCATTTGCAGGTATAGTATATCCCATCTCAACATACTTCTAGATTTCAAATCCAAGAGAAACCAAAAAAAATTCCATCCTTGACTTCAACAATGCATAATCTGATCCATCAAATAGAGGAACATCTTTCTTGTGCACCATCCCAGATCCACCTCAAGTGGTTAAGTTTTCTTCCAAGGTACCTTTCTCTAATACCAATTGTTTAATGCACAAGACAAATGAGAGGGGGGGTGAATTAGTTGTACCTTAAAAGTTAAAAACCCTCACAAAGATTTAGATCCATATTAATTCAATTAACCCTTAACCTATTAGAATGATTTATCATGAAAGAAGATAAAAGAAATAGAACCAAAGCAACACAATGCATAAAAAAACACTATATTTACATGGAGAACCCAAGAAGGGAGAAACCAAAGTGAGGATTAGCTCGCAATATAAAAGTAATAACAACATTGATTACAAAGGGCTTGCTGCCCAAAAGAAAGAAAGGCTCACTGTCAAAGGCTCACTACCAGAATAGAAAATAAGCTAGAGAAGAGTGTTACAATGAGAAATCCATCTCAATGCAACAAAAAATTTGACCATAGCATCACCAACACCTTCGCAGTCTTACTGAAGATTGAAGACACCTTTTGCTCACTACATCCAGTAATCTTACACATGAAAGCTCACATTGCACTTCACAAACTCGCACCTTACAACTCTACAATTCACATCATTTGCATAACAAACATCTATCTTGTCATCCCTCAAAAACTCAACACATATCTATACCATCTTCAACCTTGAAAAAATTCTCCAAGGTTGGTGATGCATTTCAACCATGGATATTCAAATTAGGTCAACACTAAAACATTTCTATTGTGGAAAGGAATGAAGGCGGACCACAACACACATTAAATTGGATCTAAATCCACCTATGCATGTCACACCACACTTCCAAAAACATTGAATCAACTCCATAATAAGTGTAAACACCCAAGGTCAATCAAACCCGTGTACACACCATTAAACAATTAAGTACATGCTTCCTCAAATCCAAAGATGACTCGCAGGAAACACACCACTCTTTAACATAATCCATAATATTTTAAAAATACCCTAAAATCCAATAAATTCCTTCGCAATGACTTTCACTTGAAGAATGTACACACCTAGTACACTGAAATAATTTTGTCATACACTATAACTCAAGAAACTAACTTCTGAAGCACCAAACCTCAAACAACTTCAACTAAAGAAAGATGCAAACACTATCAACACCCTTCTAGATCTGCAAGGCCTGAAACTATATAGGAGTGAATTTGCACCCCTCTCATAAATTCCCCTTTTACACCCCCTGCTTTAGAAAAATCAAACCCGACTAAGAAATTCCATATCACCTATTTGCAATGCATCCACTTGGCACTTGTGTTTTGTGTCAAAGGGGGAATTTTTGTTAGGGATGCGCACGCAGCGCACGAATGTCTGCGTTGTGCATTGTTGTCCCTAACAAATTCCTACCTTTGGAATCCAAAGGGACATTATGTTTGTTGTAGACAGATAAAAATGGCCTTGACTTGCAAACCATATTTTCTATGACGACCATGATTCTCCCTCACATAATTAAATCATTTGATTATGTCCTAATTTCGTAATTTCTAATTATTCCTCCATGATTATTCAAATAAAAAAATTACATTTATTTATTTCAATGTCACTAATTAATCCTTATTCCCTCCAATTATTTAATAACATTACCATTTATCCTTCAATCAAATAAAATTATTCATTTAACCCACTTTCCATCCCACAAAATAAATAATTAAAATAATTATTTATTGCCTTTTGTCTTATTCCCATTTATAAATTAAACATTTATTTAATTCATAAGTCAAATTTCCTCCATAAATCAAATAATTTATATTATTATTGGATTTTCCAACTACCTCATTTATGTGCCAAATCTTTTCCTTATTCCATTTATTTTCCACCGTTGATCTAATTGCTTTTAATGAAATCTCAACCCTTCATTTCAAAGCTTTCCCTAGCTTTGACCTAATGTTTCTGTAACCCTAATTCTCCTTATCACATTGAATCCTTGCCTTTGATCCTAGGTTCTTATAAACTTTTAGTCTTGGCCATCCATTCTCAATTTGGAATTCTTTAAAAGGCTCTCTCCCAAGTCATTTTATACACACAAAGTTATTTTCAGCAATACACACATAGCAAGCTTGAGTTCTTTGAGTACTTGAGCATATAATACTTCAATATATTGCTTGTCTTAGGCATAGGTCATAGTTATACTTCAATCTTAGGGAAATCATACAATTTGCAGCAAGGTGGAGAAGGCCAATGGAGGTCATTCAAAGGAAGCTTGAATACTAGGTGACTTTTTTTCATACTTTCATGTTTCTTTCTTTCCATTATGTTGTATCGTTGATTAGGGGTTTAAGTTATTATGCTACTTGCAACTAATTTGAAAACATTTCCTAGTTACATTTGGTGAACTTGACTTTGTTTTGGTATAATATCTCTTTGGTAAATTTCTATAGTATATCCTTTGATTGCATCAGACTGATTTGATCTCTAGATTCAAGATATTCCTTCATCTTTTTCATTAGGGTATTAAATATGATGGAAAAATACTATCTCTAAAGGATGGCCATCAAAGTTACATACCTATGGGTTTTATAGGAATAACAAAAAAAAACAATAAAATATTTTCAAACAATGGGAGGAATAAAAACCATAAGATCTCAACTCTTTGAGGAATTTATTCAAACATATCGTACGCTTTGTCTTTAATATTATCATCTTTCATGCATGGTTTATATAATAGTTGTGATTTCATTTGTTAGGCGTAAGTTGGAGCAAAGGCACTCTAGTAAAGTTATATGTGTTAATCAATAGTTTTGTTTTGTTTTGCATATAATTCTATTGGTTAACTCTGAAGTTATGTGATGAGATTGTCCATTGGAAATCATTATCCTAGGACTCTCTTTAAATACATTAAATCCTAGATCGCCAATTCAAAATGTTTCTATATGAAATCCACCCAAATTCTTAGAGGGTCCTCCAAATTTTGGTGAACTTTTAAGGAAACAAATATTATTTTATATTCAATCGCATCTTCACAAATCATATTTCCTTTGGGGCATTCTGTCAAAAAATTCACCTGCCTTGTATACACATCCAGATTATTCCAAAGCTTCCATTTTTGGCGTAGGTAGAGGATAATATTGTGCCTGAATGCAAGTGCATTCCCTTTGTCTATACTTTTAACAGGGTATAATATTGTGGACTAACCTCCACCGTGGTTTTTCCCCTAACAGGCTTTCCACATAAAAATTTGGTGTTATGGTGTCTTGATCATCTTTTTTATGTGCTTGCATCTTTATTTATGTTCATGTGCTGAAAATGATTTAAGATTTGAATTGAAAGTTAAAATTGTGGAACACTAATTCACCCACCCCCCCTCTTAGTGTTCCCTGAGTCCAACAATTGGTATCAGAGCAGGTTCCTCTTCATAAGTTTAACAACTTGAGGTGGATCTTGGATTACAATGGACTCTAGTGGTCTTCAACAATAGCTTATGGTGACACTTGATGATCTTGATCAGTCTAAAGCAAAAGTCATGGAATTAAGAGAAAATCTTGTGGATGATGAGAAATTCATTCAATCACTGAAGGATAAAATCAATGAGTTAAGAGAAAAAAGGAGGGAACTTTGTGATCAACTGAAGCAGAAAGAAAATAAAAACTTGGAATATTTTCACCTGAATCAGACTCTAAAAGAGATAACTGAAGAATGTGAGTGAAAAACTTGCTAGAAATAATGCTACTTTGAAGCTTGAAATGGAATCTGTGGCAATGAAGTTAACTACAGAGATTGAAGAAAGAAAGAAGAATGAGGAGAATCTGGGTCAGTCCTTGAAAGAAAAATATGAAGAATGTAGCAAAGTTAATAGTGGATTCATTCAGCTGGAGATTGAACTACAACAATCTAGAAACAATGAACAAGAGCTTGAGAGACAAATAGTTATTCTTAGAGATGAGCTTGCCACTGCAAATGAGTTTAAGGAAAAGTTGAGGATTAGTTTTGCTAAGCTTGATGAGATGGCTAAAGGACAAAAGGAAGCAAATGATAAGCGAGGCCTTGGCTATGTGAAAGATGAGAGCTCCAGATCCAAACAAAAGGACTCTAAAAAGAAAACTCAAAAGAACAAAGGAAAAAGATATCCGATAAGGCAACTCAATGCTCAAAAGTTTAATGGTTACTACTTTGTTTGTAATAAATTTAGACATATGGCTTCTCAGTGTAGAAGTAAGATAAATTCTAGCAGTCAATCATTTCCCAGTTAGTGCTATAGTTGTAATAGGTTTGGTCACAAGTCAACTAAATGCAAAAGTATGTATTTTAGTGCAAGGAATGTTAAATTCTACACCTGTGGAAGACTTGGACGTGTTGCTAATCAATGCATATCAAAGGGAAACCTCTAGAATGAATGAATCAAACAAATAAATCTGATATGCTACAACTATAAAAAATCTGGTAACGTTACAAGATTATGCAAGAATAGAAACATGGACAGAAGAGGTCCGGTATATCAAGGAAGAAATTTATAGAAAGATGACAAAGGAAAAGGAAAAGCATCTGTGGAAGAGATAAGAGATCATATAAAGAAAGCGTGGATAAAGAAGAGTGGATCTGATGAAGGTAATAAGACTGTACCAAAAGCTCCCTCTAGAAATTGATCTTAGGCCTTTGGCCTAGGGGGAGTTTTTCAAGAAAAATAATTTGATCCCCTATCAATAGCTGGCGCCGGAATGTAGGAAATTGTCAGTAGCTGTGATAAAAGTTTGCAAATGCATCAGTGATCACTTTTGCATAAATATGAAATGTAGAAGATCTGTAGATGAATTTTTCTCTAGCTGTATGAGAAAAAAGAGTTACTGAAACTCCTAGGGAAAAGTGTTTAATACAACAAAAAGGTCAAGTGTACAAAGCTATAAAAGGGTATTTGGAACCCGCATTTGTCACCTTGCACCAAAGTAAAAGAGAAGGATATATTTTGCAGAAAAATCTCAAAGAAGTCAAGTAAATTCAGTGATGAATTCATCAGGTACTCCATTCATTTGTAAAATTTCTAAATTGTGCTCCATAGAAAAACCCCACTTGGTACGGAAAATGAAGCAAAATAAATGAACAATGACTTTGGATGAATATAGTAGTCGGAAGGTCAGGGATGTAAGAAATTTGTTTCCAGTCGATGAATTGAAGTGGCTTAAAGGTGTGAAACATAAGAATTTGGACATCTGGAATGAGTTTCCTTATTTCGTCAATGCAGAAGTGGTCAGGTTTATCTTGAACAGATTAGATGATGATATCCTTACAAAAGATAAACCCTATCAAATTTCAAAACAAGTAATCAGAAATCTGACACGATTATGCAATATTGGAGATGTCTCAAAAAAGAAGTTGATCCAGAACTTTGAAGTAAAAGCCCTAATCAGTGTAAACGGAGATCAGAGGGCTCTGGTAATTACAACGATCAAAGATCCATTAACAAGGTACATTGCATATGGAATTTCATATAAAATTTTCTTCAAAAATAAGGAAGGAGAAACCTCTGCAGGTGTAGTCTACATTGTGCACAAAATGATAATGGAAGACGAAGACTTTGATTTGTGTGGATTGTTGAAGGATCAATTGATGGAAAATGTGCAATTGATGAAGGATATAGATTACTCTTTTAGGTTTGGTACCCTAGTTATATGCATTATGATGTATTTTATGAATTGCTTACCGAGCAGAATGATAATGTGGTATGGAAGGAATATATACCAGTTCCTAAGCAAATCTTTGATCATTTCACCACTCTTGAAAATGGTGAATAGTTATATGAAAACTTCTTTAGAAAGTTGTTAGGAAAGTTTGAAGTAGGTGGTGTTCCACTCCCGGTAAAAGCAGTTGAAGTTGGATGTTCTTCTGGTAAGGTGGAGAAAAATTAGAAAAGAGCAAGAGAGTTAGCTGATGGCACTCCTCTAACACCCAAGTCAACAAAAGTTGAGGGAAAAGGTAAAGAGAAGATGGTTGTGGATATAACCAATGAAGATTCTGATGAATACACACCAAGAGATGAACCAAAACTAGTTGAACCGATTGTGATAATAATAGAAGAAATTGATGAAGAAGGTGCTTTATTCAAAGAAAAAATACTACAGATTGTTCAAGAAGAAGATGGAATGCAAAAGATAGGTGACATATGGATAAATGAACCATCATATGAACAGGACTTCATTGAGGACACTCTAGGCAGATACTTTGTGGACAATAACATTGAATTAGAGAATTTTCATAATGTACTTCTAGAAGAATTAATTGAATGTATTAGGGAAGCTATGGCCTTTGTGCCTCAGGACAAGAAAGAAGAAGAAATAATCTTACATCTGAAAGAGAAGTTTAGGCTATCTCTCGCTAAACTGAAAAATAAAATTAATGTGTTAAGACAATACATTGACTTAGCAAATAAGATCTACAATTATTGTCTTAGGTGGCCTCCTATGGTTGGAAAATGTAAGGACAAGTTGAAGAAAATTGAGAATGAGTTGATCAAAATTGGTTAGTATTACAATATGTTTCAAGACCGGGATGGAGTAGTTAAGAAGAAAATTCATGAGTTATAGGTTGAGCATGCAAAGGTTCACTTTTCCAAAAACACTCTTATGGATACTTTCTGGAAAGTGAAGGATCAAACCGAATGCAGACTGGAGCAAATGATTGAAGTTCTAAAGAAAGGAGAAAAGCTGGAAGAAGCCATTACCATTCCTAAATCCCTTGTCCAAGTTATCAACAGGACATCAAAAAATAACTGTTTGATAACAATTATTGGGATTGCAGTAGATGCTTGGAAGAAATTTCTTTTGGAGATGAAAGATGAGTATGAAATAATTTTTTGATATGTGTGGTAGTTGCAATTCTTCAAATTTTGATCAATTTTTGCATCAACAAAGGGGGAGAGAGTATAGTAGGAGGAAGAGCATTAAAAGTTTTTTCATTGATGTCAAAGGAGGAGAGAATGCAATGAAAAATTCCTTGACATCCAAAGGGGGAGCAATTTTTTATGATTTTTGAAGTTTTGAGTTTTGGTTCCGACACTTAGTCATTTTTCACTAAGTGTTGCCATCAATGCCAAAGGGGGAGATTATTGGAATATGGCTTTGGGAGACTTTTTATGGCTTCTAGTGTTGTCATTGATTGCAATTGAAGTCATTATCTCAATCTACAGATTAGAATCTACTTGCATCGACATAAATTGTAGTAGGCAGTGTGTTACCGACAAAAAGTATGAAGAACGGGGTATCTGGTCAGCTAGTCAATCTGTATACTTCACTGGATCACCATTTTGTGTTGTGGACCCCTAAGAAATATTGCTAAGCTTTTATGTTACCTTATTGATAAATTTTTTGATGTTGTAGCAATTGGTGTACGAGTTAAGAGATTCAGTAGAATGATTTATTGTTTATTTTCTCATTATGGAAGACTTGGTGTATATAGCGTGTCGCATATGTATAAGGAGTAGTTTTTTTAATATTTCTTATGTTGGGAATTTTGATTTGGGTCCTAGCTATAGACTATCCAACTTGTGCAGGTGCGCATTAATTTTAATTGGTGATTTGGGCCGACTGTTGGAGAATATTTCATGTTTTGTTGAAGCCGACTTAAGTGATTAAAATATTTGCTAGTGGATATATAGATATGAGATTAGTAATTCATTTTTGTAAGTGTGTGTGATGTTGTAAGAAGGTGTGTGTGAGAAATTTTAGAGCAGTTGTATGAGTGTACATCAAAAGATCTGTTGAGTGAATTTTTGCTTGTGCAACATAAGGGTTGTTGTAGCAGAGTAGAGCAGAGCAGAAGTGCGAATTGGACAGAAGGTCCAAAAATTTTTTTATGAGCTTCAATGGAATTGAATCCAGGCATTTGTAGATACTATCTTCTCAGTTCATTTTTCTTGTAATCACAAATTTTTTGTAAGGCAGTGAGCCTTTCTTATTTTGAGTAGTGAGCTCTAGGCAGCGTGCCTGAATGCAAGAGCATTCCCTTTTTCTATACTTTTAATAGGGTATAATATTGTGGACTAAGCTCCACTGTGGTTTTTCCCTTAACAGGGTTTCCACGTAAAAATATTGGTGTTATGGTGTCTTGATCATCTTGTTTATGTGCTTGCATTTTTTTTGGTTCATGTGTTGAAAATGATTTAAGATCTGAATTGAAAGTTAAAATTGTGGAACACTGATTCACCCCCTCTCTTAGTGTTTCCTAATTCCAACATTCAGAACCTACTCATCCTTTTTTTCATCTGAGTTTCCCATTTCTCTTTTTGTGACCATCTACTTTTATATATTTGTTGAATCTTGATGATTTCTCAACCACAACCAAGCATAAAGTAACAAAAAAATTCATAGAAGAAATACACAACTACTAAGAAGCCACAATGAGAAGCCAAAATATGTGCTCAATCTTCATTTTGTATATCCATAGTTTGGTTACATGTTTATAAGGGAAATTTTAAGTATTACATATTATAAAAAATCTTCAATGATTGTCAATTTCCACCACTTCTAGACAATAAGAAAATACCTTCTAGCAAGCACTTGAAATTTAAGATAAGGTATTAGAACTAACAAAAAAATCTAATTACCAATAGCCTATTGGAATAAATACAATAATAATAAATACTACAAGTACTATAAAAATACATAAGTAATCAACAATTAAGAGCTTTATCAAATTACAAAAACTCAAGGTTTTTTTTCCCTCCACCTCTCTAGAAAATGTAACCTTTTAGACATCATGAGCAACAATCTAGTTGAATGGCCTCCATTGGAAAATTATTTCAACTATCCTTTTTTTTTTTGGGTGATACCTCAAAATCCAAATGATTATGAATACCTCTTATTACATTTTTAACTATTTTTTAATGGAAATGATTATAATTTGAGTGTTTGAATAAAAAAATTTAGATAAAAGATAATGTTCAGTATGTTAGATATATTGGCAAGATGCATATTTATTTATTATTTAATAAGACCTACAATATATATTATATAAAACAATGAAAAGGTGACCAAGCCTGTCATTTACAAAGAAATGTTGATAGCCAGTTATATTAAAAGCAACTACAAGAAACTAGATGGTTGTCAAAGTTCTAATGGATTCATAATCAAAATATGTATATGGTTTAGAATAACTTTAAACTTGTGCATAAAGTGTTCCTCTTGTACATCTTGGTTTCAACATGGAAAAAAAAAATCACCAATTATAATAGTATTTCAAGCATGGTTGCTATTAATGTTAAATATCTTAAATGTATTTTTCAAAATAAATAATTTTGATGCTAGCCAAGAGAATAATTCAATTAACATATATAAGTTAGTTATCCCTAAAAGGTAATGGGTACAACATTCTTGGCTTAGTCACAATTTTTCCATACTACAATATTATCTTTCCTAAAGTGTTTTTATTAGATGTGTATAAATTTTATCATATTGGTTTTGTTATATGCTTCCTTCACTTTTTTTCTTAGAACATGTGATAAATAGAAATCCTAAGGGTTTTAATCATTTTGCTGATAGTAGACAATAATGGACACCAATCCCTAGGATTCTAGTTACACCTTGATACAATCAATAGAATTGCGAGTTTACATGTGTTATATGTTGTGATTCATTCAACTTAATTTTGTTTGATTTATTGAAATTTATGTAGTTTATTATTGACACAAGAAGTATTTAGCTTTAGTGTCTTAATGAATTTATCTAGTAGTTAATATTCTAACTTTTTTTTAAGTTGTATAAATAAATAATTTATAACTACTTGTAGTCTTCGAAACATAGGTCATTGCAAGAATTTCCTTTGAGCTAATAAGATCTATGTCCTTGTTATTTAGATAAATATTTTAATCTCTACAAAATAATTTTTAAAGTTGAGTGACTTTTCATGACACCCTCTCAATTGTTGAAGAAATTCATTAAAGTGCTTTTTATTACTGTAACTTTTCTATCTTCAAATATATTGCCACAAAGAAAGCTAAAACACTAGGTCTTGGGACAACAAACTATGCAAGTGCTTAAAACATATCTATTTGATAGCAATACATAGCCCCAAGTAGACATGAGAGTTGGAAATTCAAATCTAATATTGGGAGCTATTTCAAATATACCTAATCCATACTTGTAATGATTTTTGTGTTATGATTGTTTTTGAACTATCACTTGTTGTAGACCACTTTAATTTTTTATGGGAATCAATAAATTTTTGAAAAATTCGGCCACTTTTGCTAATATAATGTTTTTTGGGTTTTTAATTTGAGAATATCATAGAGAAATTTAGATCTCTTTTGGAAAATAGAAACTTAAACTCTATCAAATTTTCTACCTAGAAAATATTATTGACTTATATGTTGAACATCTTTTGGGAATTCTATAATTTTTATAAAATATTTCTTGAAATCTAAGTGAATTAAAGGAAAACTAGTATTTTTTTATTAGAGGTAAAGCAAGTTTTGAAGGCGCCCCAAAACCCTTAACAAAATTTGGATCAAAAGATAACTAAAAAAACAACTAACAACCAACATGCAACAAAACATTAGCAAGACAGCTACCAAAAAGGACGAACAAAAACAAAAAACTACATATTATTTAGAATATTAGCAGCTTCCATGTCATTCTCAATTATCTTCTGATGTGCATCCA
The DNA here is from genome assembly GCA_007258455.2 of Sequoia sempervirens. NCBI lineage: Eukaryota > Viridiplantae > Streptophyta > Pinopsida > Cupressales > Cupressaceae > Sequoia > Sequoia sempervirens. The sequence goes on from VDFB02168172.1 coordinate 35,284, forward strand.
TAACTTCATAAATCTCTTTGACAAGGACCCCAGCTTGCATCTTAGTCTTGTTGTGAGTTCTAGCATTGGGCCCCAAAACATTTAGGTCTCTTTAACCAAAACATCTTGTGAACCAACAACCTTACCAATTGAAGCTTCCTTCATGACTTGCCTTTCCCCAGTAGCTTCTTTATAACCAAGAGCTCCCTCCATCCATTTCTTAGCCTTCTCATTGAGAATAGTAAGGCTCTTATCCTCATTCCTCATAAAATTTTTAGTGAGTTCAAGAACCTTATCCAACTTCATGTTAACCCAATCCATCTACACATCCAAATTCACAATTCTTTGTTCAAAAATCTGCTTTAGCTTAAGCACCTCCTTAGCAACAATATTTAAGGCATCATACAGCTAGTCAACTTGAGTCTATATAGAAGACTATGAAGATTCCCCAAATTTTCTCACATCCCCCCAAACCCTCACATTAGTCGTATTAAGCTCATGAAAAAACCATTTGAATAATATAAATAGGGAAATAGAACCCTTCTTAGCCAAACCCAAAAGATTAGGCAGATCCTCCCGATTAATATTAAAAACATCCATAGCCTTCGCTTAACCCTCCTGGGAGATACTATTCATTTCTTGGCTCTTACAAACCTCCTTACCTTTAGCCCCAGTCGCTGATGTCTGAATTTTATGGAGAGCTCATAATGTCCTCATCCACTGTCCTCCTTCTATTCTACTTTTTCATCCCCTCATCAGGGGTTTCCATAGCATCCTACCCGCCACCAATCTTTAGAGAAGAAACAACAGGCTCCTCCTGCACAAGGCTACCAGACCTCTTAGCCATCTTCTTTAAACTACCTTCCTTCAAATTCTTCTTTCTCTTAGACCCTGAAATAGGGGGCATAGGAGTCAAATCCGCTGCAACATCAATCATTTATTTCAATATGGTAGAGGGAGCAATAGGCCCAGTTTTACATGGTTTATTACCGAGCCATTCCTCACTGCAAGTCTCGTAATCCCTCAAGTTAGGAACATTTAATTACCTTTACCACTCTTACATGTAGCAAAGGGATGTGAATACACTTCCATTGAGGCATGAGAGTCAAGAACATAGTCCACATCCTCTTCTGACTCAGACTCCTCCTCCAAAACCTCTTTCTTCTTTTTCCCTTTCTGACTCACCGGTTCCTCCTCTGACATAGTCTCATATTCCAAAGTTGATTTCTTTCACTTACCTTTAGGAGCCCTTTCAGGCTGCTTAGGAACCACAAAATCCTTTACATAATTCGTTATTAGAAGAATTAAACCAACATGTAGCATAGGAGTCTTAGGATTTCTTTTATGATCCTTAAGACCACTCTCCAAAGAAGCCAAAAGATAGAAAGAAAAGGAAACTTTCTTCTTACATGACAAAAGTGATTCAACAGAACAAAGTGATAACCATTAATAGCAAAGAACCAACCTTCTAAGGTTATGTACCTCATCAATTCTTCAGCAACATCTCCCCACATAGCTTTGATTGAGCTACATTGGTAGCCACCATTTTTAACATGCTTGAGCTTCACTTCTGCATCCCCTTTAAAGAAAATCTGCAATGCAGCATTAGATTCCTTCTTATCTCTATACATCTTTTTGCCCTCTGTGGAAAGACCAGTAATGTTCACTATGAAATCCTCATTGATATCAAATTTAGTACCACCCAACTCTAGAACCATATTACTCCATCCCTTAACAAACAAAGTCATAGCTTGCAGATCATTCCCATGGAACCACTCCAAGTATGGTGTGAGCCCACCCTTCTGTAATCTTTCCCACACTTTAGTCTTATTTTTCAAGGTGTCATAGGAGAAAGGCTCTACCTTGTTTCTATCATTTCCCATGATCACAAACTTAGCAAAACCCAAGAGCTTGAGGACTTTATACACAATTAAGAGAAGCCTTGAGAATGAAGGCCAAAAAATACCCATAATCTATGTGACAACAACATGGTGGAAGAGGGTCATTATTAGCCTTGAAGGCCACCCCATATAGAGATTACTTGGATTACCATAATCCCAAGCATGATTAAACTCATGATCACTCCAAACAATAATCTTCCATGTGAACATGGTCATGCAAGCACAGATCGTGATGAAGCCACCATCCAACTTAGCATCTTTGGTAATCATTATTAAGAAAAGACAGTGCCTCAATAGGAAGGGGATCATCCACATCCCAAAGCATATAGTCGCTAACCCCAAAGCTAGTAGAGACATCTGCAAGACCATTGCCTTCCCTAACAATGTGAGAAATATAAAATTCATCAAAAGAATTTAAAATTTCCATGACGTCCAAAATAAGGGATTCAACACTTTAAGAGGGGACAAAAGACTTCTTTAAATTATTGATAATATTTAATGAGTCTCCCTCAAGCCACACCTTCCTAAAGCCTTTAGATCGAGCCATCTTCAAACCATGATAGGGTGTAGACCCTTCAATGAAAGGAAAAACTAGTAGTTTCTAAGGACATCAAATCAATTTAAACTCTATCAGTGAAATGAAATTAATTTAAGACTACCTAGCTTTCAACCTTGTCTCTATTTTGGGTCAATCCAATTTGTTGGAGTTAAAATATTTTTGTTAAGGTGTTTGAAATGAATTCTCTAAAACTTGAACCAAGATCTTTTTTCTTAGGAGATGGTGGGACATGCAATTCCTTTTGATACAAATTTTATTTTAAATACATTTTTTCCTCAACAAAAACAACTTCCCCTTTAAGCACAACCACTTGTGCAAGAATCTTTTGTGTTTGAACAAAGTAAAAAAGAAAGTAACTCTTTCAAATAAGAGTTCACACGTAGTTTCTAAATGCTCCCATTTAATCCAACTAAGCCCACTCAACCAAATATATGTTAATGAAGGTACACAATTAGAGGAGTAAGATTTGGTTATCAATTTATAATAGTTTGTTATGAAAATTTCTTGCAAGTTGAATTTATTTCAAGGTGGGGAAAAAACATATTAGCTAGACTTGTACATGTATTTAATAAGAACAAAATCAACATGGGAAAGAGAGTTGTGAACTTGTATACTTTTATTGTTGCATTGATGTAGATTTCATTCTATTTAAGTAAAGAAAGCTTCTATAATGTAATAGAAAACTATATTAATTCACTTAATTCATCTAATCTAAGGGAGATTAAAATCACTAGGTCCCAAATAATTATAACATAATCAACTATAGAAAATGATTCACGTGTAATATCCTAGTTATTCACATTGATGTGGATCAATATGAAGCTAAAAATTACACCACACTATAAGATGCAATAAATTTCATGTCTAACAAAAATAAGAAAAGAACTATATCATACACATCACACTAGATGCATATGTGTAAGGTTAACTTGGGTTGAGTGAATTTGTTTCAATTGGGAATATGACTAGTTAAGGTCTTCCTAATTTTTATATGGAATCATTTTAAGCAATCCAACTTTTTGTGTATATTTTCCTAGCAATTATTGTATGAGCAATATGTATACTAAAAAATAAATGATTATATAACAAATATAAGGTTGATCAAGTACAAACATATCTTTAAAAAAATGTTGCTAGGCAAGCCACATAATTTTAAATTAAACATGTTGGTTTCCACATTAAGCAAGTATTAATAAACATAATTATGCTCATTTCAAAAGTGGGCTAGCTTGTTTTACCTATTAGGAAAATTGTATTGTGCATCTTGCACAATAAGAATAATAATGTAACAATATAAAATAATATTTAATTATGGCACATCTTAGAGATGTTGACATCACAATGGGCTAGACCTTCTTGGGGGCATTTTATGTTGTATATGACATTGAGAAATCATTTAATATTAAAAAAACTTAGTACCAAATATTTAATTTGAGATCACATAGTTTAATGAGATCATGGTTTTGAGGTACATGGTTTATGCAATACCACTTAGTGGTTTCATGTAATTTTGTTTCTATAAAAGAAATCACATGAATAGTTTTTGAGATTACATTGAGAATCTCTTGTAGGTTGCAAGTGTGAGTAGAGGAAGCGTAGATGTATGGCTACATGGTTCTCATTTTTTTATTTATATGGAGGAAAGAAATCAATGTGCTTAATGCTTCAAAGGCCTTGTATGTAGACTCTGCAGGTGTATTGTAACATTCTTTCTTGAGATAATAAATTAAGTGCATGATTTTTTTGGAGTTTGGGTTTTGTCATTTGAGAGGGTTTTCCTAGGGCACAAATTTAGTGTTATCTTGTGGTATGTTTATTATTATTTTGAATTTTTGAATTTTGTATCAATTTTTACATAATTTTTAACTCTCATGAGAATTAAATGTGGAAATGGTATATTATTGATACAAAATTATTTTCACTACCCTACCTATTCATTGGTTGAAACATATGAGTAAAGCAAAAGAGATGTGTTTTCTATTGTTTAAAATGAGAGACCCACCAACTTGAATTTTTAATTAGATATCCTAGCTACCAAAACACTTATTTTCTCCTTGTCTACTACATGACAATACCATTTCTTTTGTCAACTACTAGGACTCCCTATTATTTTGAATATAAGTTGGAGCTACCTTGTTGAATTATTCTTTTCACAACCATCTGCACCATACTCATAGTGGAATATATCTTAGAGGAAGTCATTTAGCTCATTTACGATGCTTATTATTATCTCCAAAGTTTGTATAACTCCTTTTACATTTTCTTTAGTGTTTCAAACTCTATAATATCTTCTTCCATGGTACAAGATGATAGCATGTGCATGTCTCTATCAAAGTTGGAAACTATTTTGCATGAGTTGTAAGATTCACTTTGTAAGATTGTAATTCTTTCTACAATTTTCAATGGCACAACCCTAAGTACTTTTAATTTTAATTTTATTTATTACATTGATAAATATGGAATGATGGAAGCTAGAAACAAAAAATTAAAATTAAAAAATAAATGCGTAAGAAAATATGAATGGTAAACCAAAGTATGAGTAAGAAACATTAGAGAGTGAATGTAGCAATTAGGAATTTGAACATTACAATTCTTTTTTTTTTTACAAGAATGATATAAAACTATCCTTGAAGTAGACCTATTACAAAATATATAGTACAACATGGAGTTTTATTAGGCCTAGTCTTAACACCCAAAGCCACTGTAATACCCAAGGAAATCAATTACAAAATTATTTTGCAAACTATTTTGTTGCATGTGATGAAAATGTTTATGTTTTGCAACTACAATATATTTTACAAAATATGTATTTATTATTTAATATTCTAGGTTTATGGATACTTGGACAGGAAGATAACACACTTTGAGAGTAGATTAAGATCTATGAAACCGATAGGCACATTATCTTAATAGTGGTTGGATTTTGATTTTAAGTGAATCAAGGAAGTTTAATTATCTTGATTGAGAAGCTATTTTTTAATTAATGAGTAGTTTGATACAATTGATCTAATGAGGGAGATGTAAAAGCCTTTTAATGTTTTCCAATGAAAATAAACACATAATAATTATCCAAATAATGTATAGAATATTGATCAAACTCTTAAAAAGATATAATAAAAAGCATATGAATATTCACAATTAGAATTTAGTATACATCTACCACATATACAATAGGGTAGTGCACATTTCAACATGTCCTCTATCTAAGATAGATTTTGGATATTTATCTACTTAATTGGATGTTGTTTGTGGATTATAAGTAGATTATAAAGAAGACTGTGCATGTGGAAGCATATATGAAGATTGAACAAATAGATGCAAATGCACTGAGATTTGATACCACATGATAAGAGAAACCATACTTTGGAATTCTCTACTAAAAGGAAGTTTAGTCCCAATCAATAATCATGTCAAGCCATTGCTTTTCTAGCAATGATTTCATCAATAAAATAATCAATATTCTTATCGGAAGATCCACCTTTCACCATTGCTTGCTTTGCTAATATCTTCCATTGCAAAGCATTCTTCCTCAGTTCCGCACCTTCTTCACTTTCCATAATTCTCTTAATAGATTTCTCCACCTCATCCCTCCCAACTACCCCATGTCCTATTTTATTCAATCTTATCCCAGTCTTCCACACCTCTTCAATATACTTAGAATTAGTTGTTTGGTCAGTCCATTGAGACATAGTTAGGACAGGCAACCCTGAGCAGAGGCTCTCTAACGTGGAATTCCATCCACAGTGTGTGACAAACATACCCACTGAAGGATGATTAAGCACTGCCATCTGTGGACACCATGGCACAACTAGCCCTTGATCTTTAGTTTCCTCAAGGAAATCCTCTAGAAAATCATGTACATTATTATTTTCTTCTTTGTTAAGATCAGGACGAATCACCCACAAAAAGGAATGCCCACTGGCCTTCAGCCCAAGGGCTATTTCAATGATCTGCTCTTTGGAAAGGACAAGTAAACTGCCAAAGGAAATATATACAACAGTTGAGGCTTTCTTTGTATTGAGCCAGTCTATACAATTTGCTGCTTTGTAAAGATGTGTGCCAACGTCTTGGTCTTGTGGATCATTTCCGTCGAGGAAAGCCGAGGGAAGAAGAGGGCCTACCGTTCGGATTGGAATGAATGAATCCATGGATTGTATCTCTGACATTTCCAGTTCATTGAAGGAGTTTCCCAGTATCCACGTGGCCTGAGATATGGTACTAAATTGGTTCATCACCACTCGCAACAATGGTTCATATGGATTTGAAGACTGTAGAAACGATGGAATTTCTGATTGGCATAGTTTTGGAAGCCCTGCTATTTCTATCACATCTATCACATTTTCTGCTTCATCTTTTGCTTTCACTGAACACCAATATTATAAAGTGGAAATCAATATATTAAGTAAATAGGGAAAGCATATGCTAATAAATAGAAAGAAATCAAAGATAATCTCTTACTATCTGGACTAAGACAAGCTTACCCATTCCTGTATAAAAATGATAATAGATGGAATAAACTGCACATGACTGCGTCCAGAAAAACGCTGAAGGAACATTGAACTTGTTTGCAATATCAGGAACCCAGCACAGCACAGCGTCGTAGACAATGCAAGAGACTGTCTCACCTTGAGAATTGAGCCTCTCTATCACTCGTTCGAATGTAAGACCACCCACCTTTTTCAGCGAATCAAATATCATGTCTACATCTTTCGTCTTCTCACAATCAGGAGAAAGCCCGTCTGAAATTGTTTCAATTCTGATATCCTGTAAAGCAGCGTTCACATGAGCAGGAACCCCATCCTGAGCTTCTATCATTTGCTTTCTAGCTCTCTCTGTGGTGATGAAGGTCACATGGACGTTTCTGCAGACAAGTCTCTTGGCGAACTCCATTAATGGATTAATATGACCCTGGGCTGCATAAGGGAAGACCACTACATGAGGCCGCTTAATTCTTTCTTGCTGATCCAATGACCCCATCTTTGAATGCAGCTCAAGCTTCACTGCTACCAGGCATTTCTTTATGTATGCTGAATAGTGGCCTTCACAACTCTACCTAATAGTCCTACCTAACATGTACCCTTATCAACTTTTTCCTTTTACTATATTCTAGTGGCAGAAGAAAGATTTGATCACCGGATATTCTTCTTGCCTTCATTACTTGAGTAAAACTATTTGTTGGACTCGCACCTGTTTTTGTTTTTAGGTAAAATGACAAATACTTACCCAGTCTGATGAAAGCACTTACGTGAGTGTTAGGGCTTATCAGAATAACTCTTGTCTTTCTTGTGGCCATGATTTGAGCCACAAAATGGCAATGGGTAGCTGTGTGATGATGTACTAGAGTAGATGGGTCTACTTTCAGATGATGGTGACTCTTCTCCTACAGAATTATGACCATCTTTATAATTTCCGAGAAGGACATCTCCCAGATCTGTCAGGTAATTCTGGATTTCTATTAAATATATTGTTATGCATTTATATGTGCTGCATTACAGTGTAGATTGTAATAGAGTAGATGTAGCAATTTCTCATTTGCTCATGGTTAATGCGCTTCTGACATTCTCTGTTACATTGCCATTTCAACTTTGTGCAGATTTTGTAATTTTGTTGTTAAATTCATCATACTAACCTGAATTTAAAGTGGTGTGACAAAGGGAAGAACTGGCTTTTGTGTATAAGTTTGATACAATCTTTTAGGGATACTTGATAGATTCCAATTCTTTATGAATATTTAAGGGATAATTAGTAGACTCTAATTTTTAGGCTCTTTTTTGCGTGTCGAATCTTCCCCTGTAGATTGACTTACAGATGGGGTGGAATGTAGGATGAGGCGATGTTAATACAATTGCAGACCCCCAACAAACACAAAGACACACATTTTTATCCATTCGTTGAGATCATGTCTATGCATATCGGCCATGGAGTGTTAGTCATCGTAGTATCAAAAAGTCTATAAACTTTTGTGTGACTGATAGATTTTCGAGGTTATCAAAACATTTCTCAATGATTAGATAATAATAAAAAAAAAATTCATAACTTGTTAGAGGTACTTTTATATGGAGTTGCACCATTGGTTTGTTTCGTCAACTCATACCTTTAGGCAAATTATCCTTAAGTTTATTCGGAGACTCCGGTGCTTGGCTTCTTTCTCTCATACCTTTTTCCCTCTTCATATAGAGGTCTTGATGCTCAATGCAGATTTCTTGCTCCACTCCACTGTTCTCCAACATACTCTTCAAACTAAACCAGATCTTCAAGTTACATTGGCCAACCTACAGATGCAAATTAAATCATTTAAAGACAATTTGCAGGACACATGGATGCAAGCTCCAAAGAACTATCTTAGAGGTTTATTTTGACAAAGGTTATAAAGACTATGAAGCTGGAAGTTTTATAGTCTTCTATTTAGCTTTCTTGATGGGGGTGAGTTACAGTGAAGGATTTGGGAGTTCTTTCATTTTGATGTGCAGCCAAAGGCCAACTTCTTCTTTTAGGTCAACAAGCATATTTCTTGCCAGCATTTTCCTTCCTTGTGCATTTGGAGGAACTACATTGTTTGTCTTTGCTTCTGCTTTGTTCTTTGCTATTTTGGGATCAACTGATTAACATGGGCATGCTGGGGTCATACTTCTTCAAAAAGGGAGTTTTGGATCAGAATATGGACAACCATCAAGCTTCAGAATTCGTTCCTGTTGTTTGAGGGAATGTTTTTAAAATTGTATCAGCAGAATTTGCTGCTGCTATATTGACCTTGCTGGTGTTTTATGACGTGGCTTTGTATAAAAAAAAAATTGCTGGTGTATTGTCTTTGCTGATGTAACTGTTTGTAAATTTTGATTTTGTTAATAAAGTCCTTATTCCAATAATAAAAAAAAAAAACATCTTTTTCAATCAATGGCCTATCATTAAAATATTTTCAAATAATACTCATTCATTAGTTGTTTGCAACCCTTTGTGGCATGTGGGGCTAAAGGAAATCAATTTATAAAGTAATCTGAGTTAGAATATAAGATCAATATAAAGTTTCATCATTGATTTATTTCATTAACTCAACAATTTCTTCAACTAATGGTGTAGCATTAAAATACTTTTAATTGTACTCACTTCAAATTGATGTGGCATTGGTCCTTTCCAATCTTGTGTGGCATGTGAGTCTAACATAAATTAATTTATAGAGTAATCCTCGAGTCAATTGTACAAGATGAAATGATTGGATTTAAAATTATAGGGAAATTCTTTTAAATCTAATTTTGAAATTAGTCTTATGTGAATTTAGAGCAATTCAATTTTTTTTAAATCTAATCACGTCTATTTTCCTTTGAGTTTCACACTAATCTTTATCTGACCATCTCCTTTATATATTTGCTCATGCTAACGATTTCTCAACCACAAGCAAGCACCAATGGTGCATTGTTAAAATATTTTCAGATGTACCCACTTCAAAATGTTGCACCACTGGTTCTTTGCAATCCTATGTGGCACATCGACCAAATGAAAATCAATTTATAAAATAATCCTTGAGGCGGTGTATAAGATGAATATGAAGCTTTAACATTCATATGTTTCTCCAACTCAACATGTTTTCTAACCAATGGAACATCATTAAATTGCTTTCAAATGTACTAACTTCAATATGTTGTACCATTAGTCTTTTACAATACTATGTGGCATGTGGGCCCAAAAGAAATCAATTTATAAAGTAATATTTGAGTTAACATACAAGATAAAATGATTTGATTTAAAATTATAGGGCCTTTTTTAAAATCTAATTTTGAAATTAGTCTTATGTGAATTCAAAGATATTTTAAATTTTAATATTTTTAGAACCTGCTCATCCTTTTTTAACTTTGATTTTACCATTGCTCTTTTTATGACCATCTACTTTAATATTTTTGTTCATCCTGATGATTTATCAACCACAACCAAGCATAGAGTAACAAAAATATGCATAGAAGAAATACACAACTTCTAATAAGCCAAAAGATGTGCTCAATCTTTGTTCATAAAGTTCCACAAAATTGACTATGTGTTCCTTCAAATAAAGTGCCACAAAACTTTGAAGAGCTTGTAACAACAATAAGGTTGTAAACACACTCATATAGAGTGCCACAAAATTGAATGTGTGTTCCTTAGGGAGGGAATTTTGGAAATTATTGTACATACACTAAATTGTAAAGTGTAATAGGGGGATATCTCATAAAAACATGGATCCTAGTGATTCTCACCTCATGTGAGTGTGTCTTGGAGCACACCTTGTACATCTCTACATTCCTTTCACACTCTTGATCTCAATTGTTCTGCAAGTATATTATATTAGCATTAAGAGGGGACTATGATGTGTATGCTAATGCTTCTTTCAATGAAGTAGAATCTTCAATTGTCAAATTGAACCCCACATGACCATTTGGAGACCAATTGCTCACGTTGAACAACCCGATCTTACACCTGCTATTATTTTCTTGGGAGGCCTCGTGAACCTAAACTATCTTGATCTCTCGTATGGGAGATTGTTTTAATGGATCACTTTTTAAGATTCTAGTACTCCTAATCACAATACTATCTGTATTATTGACTTCATAGAGTTTGATTGACTTTGTGTACATCTGTTGAGTAGTGTTCACTAGTTCACTCATGTAGTGATTTGTATCTCACATCTTGATCCATATTTCTTGAAGATTTGTTGACTCCAATAGACACTAGTCAATCTTCGAAAAATTTTACAAGTTCTACATGCTTCAATTCTTCACTATCATGTTCCTATCATCAAGGGACATATTTTTAGAAGGTCTTATATCCTTCTAATTCTCTTTTTTGGAGAGGAGTTCTATTGCCACTAGGTTTTCTCCTTTTTCTCCTTTTATGAGAGAATGCATTGTACATGGGTACCTAACATGGCCTCTATTCAAGACCCATTTCTATCTAATTGCACTTTTGTGATCTCCCTAAATATCAATTAAGGGAGGTGTTACTGTGAATAATTAATCTATTCACTATACTTAAGTATACTTAGGTTGATGAGGTTAGACAACATCTTGTCTAATTGAATGTGCAACCTTTTAGGCCTCTAGTGGTTACCTACTTGTTTGGCTAATTTCATGCACATACATTTTTGAGGTTGGAAGACTATCCATCTCACCTCAAAGTTCACTCAACACTTGGCACACAAGGACTTGGTCATAGAGGTTGTTGGTTTGCACACTCAAAGTGTTCCTAAGGTTGACACCTATAAGACACTTGTCTACTCTTTTGTGCCACTTCATGGGGCACATGTCAATCCAACTCATAGGTGGATTGCATCATCCTTTCTTATATATGTAAGGATTTGTACTCATTATCATTTGGGTTGTCTAATAAAATATTTCATACTGTTCATGTGCTTGCCTTTTATCTCCTAGATCTTCCTAAATCTAATACAATATTAATATTGGTCATGTGCATGCAAATTGTGTTTCATTCTACAACGAATACAAATGAACACCTATAGTCTACATGAGAGTGTGTGACTTCTATGAGACACCTTCCATACCATTAGATAGAGATTACCAAACAAATGCATCGAGGATATTCAACCTCTTATTCTTTATGATGAGTGGAGTGTGTTATGAGGCAGAAAAAGCTTTTAAATAATTCTTGTGCAACACTTCAATATTGTATATTTCCTTCAAATATTGTGTGACAACTTGTGGTTTCTACCAAACTACCATGAATCCAATGAAAGATTAAGACTCCTCTTGAAAAAACATTGCTTGACTCAAGTAGTTGGAGGCATTGCACAGATAATGGAAAGAGCATGTCAAAGTCCACAAAATACATCCACTATAAGTCACCTATGTGAGAAGTTGGTGCATGCATTAGAAATTATATAGATTTTCACTTGCAAATAGGCTTATAGGCCATAATTCTTTCAGAAAAGCCACAAACTAGAGAGGATATAACTCTTTAAATAACCAAATTCTGCAATAAAACCATTGTAAAAGACAATAAAGTTGTCCTTCCAAATCATAGAGGTCAGGGGTGGGGTCGATTTGATAAACAAACATGTTTCAAACTTTCATGCGGTTTGTTAGCAAGATAGAAGAAACAAACAAACTAAAAATGTTTGTTCAACTATGGCTTGCACTATCTCCCCCTAGCCTCTGATACCATATTAGAATTAGGAATATCTAGGAGATGAGAAACAAGCACAATGAACAATAATGCATAGATTATATTTAGTTCCTAAATTACATTGAGTACAAATCCTTTCTTATATAGGCAAGGATGAGGCAATCAAACCATGAGACAAGCACCCCATGAAGTGGCGTAAAAGAGTAGACAAGTGGACTATAGGTGTCAACCTTAGGAACACTTGGAGTGTGCAAACTAAAAACCTCTATGACCAAGTCATCAACCTTGTGAGCTAAGTATTGAGTTACCTTGAGGTGGGATGGAAGGTCTTCGAACCTCAATAAGGTGTGTGCTTGAGGTTTACCAAACAACTTGGTAACCTCAAGAGACTTAAAGGTTGTGCATTTAGTTAGACAATATGTTGTCTAACCTCATCAACCTAAGTACACTTAAGTATAGTGAATAGATTAATTATTCACACTAATATAGCCTAGGATCTAAAATCATAAAGTGTTCATGAGATTTGTATTATGAACATAGGGGTGATTATAAGCATGGAAAAATAAGAGTTAACCTTTAGAGAAAATAAAATCTAGAGCTACTATTGAATTAATGAATTTAAAGTTTTATTGAAGTGGATGATCTAAATAGTTTCTAAAGTGAATGGTGTTGTTTCTTTTTGAAATGCAAACCTAGATATACACAATTTAAAAAATCTTGGGTTTGGGTACCTTGTGATTGCAGGCTAAAAAACACAATGTGTTTGAAACAAACATGTTTTTAGATAACCCCCTATTTGTCACAAGAAATTCATAACTATACATATCAAGGTCTCCATTTCAAATAGCAACATCATTTCATGATAGTGTGTTTGGGTATGAGAATTGTAGGGTTCAAAACACATTGTGATTTGTAACCTATACTTCACATGGTACCCAAAAAACACTATTTTTTATAACCTCTATTGTGGAAAATTGTATCCAATTTACCCAATAACATGAACATTGGTGTCATTATTTGAAGTAAATACCTTGATATACATAGTTTAAAAACACATGGGTTAGGTTTGTTGTGAATTGCATGTTAATAAACATAATCATTTGAAACACAACATGATCTGAAACCTTTTGTTTCTCATTATAACTTCATAACTATGCATATATAGGTCTCCATTTCAAATAACATCCTCATTTCATGATAGTGTGTTTGGGTATGAAAAATTATAGGTTTCAAACACTAGTAGAATTTGGAAAATAAATGACTAGGTGACTAAAACTTTTAGTCACAACAACGAAAAATGACTAAATTCTACTAATTTTTTGCAACAAAACTATAAATGACTAATTTGATTGTCAGCTAAAAAACACAACTAAATAATTAGTCACACAAATAAAAATGACTAAATAATTAGTCACACGAATTGGTAATTTCCCTCTTTCCCACCATTTAAATTTTTTATTACAATTAAAAGTAATACCCTGTAAAACATTTCCCACCTTTATCCTTCACAGGGAAGGGTTTCTCCTCACCACTCCAAGGATTAGAGACCAACACCACACAAAACCAAATCTGAACACTGAAGGAAACTTGCAACTATAGCTAGGAAGTCGTTCACACATCACCAAAAGTTTCAGTGGAAGCAAATACCATTATTTCCAAAGTGGAAGGCTCCAAATTTAGCTCTAGACTGTTTTGAAGCCCTACGATCATGTATTTTAGGGAATCTCCATGAAATAGAAGTTCAAAGGTATTACATGGTGAGGTGTTTGATATCAGATTGCTTTGATTTACATCCTCCTCTTTCAACTTCCCTTTAAAAAATGTGGACAATCATTCTTTGGACTTTCTTTGGACTTTTTTCCTTATTGTCAATGAAAAACCCTTAACTTAGGACACTAAATTGTTAGTGTATAGTTCTCCATCATCTGATTTTATTAGTGAATTCCTTAGTTCAATGCAAACATATAAGAATTCTTTGATATAAATTGCATTGTGTTTATTGTTTATTAAGATTGACAAGTTTGGCTATACATTGTGTGTCCTTAGATTGTTGAACACGAAGAAGAGGGAGAGTGTAATTTGGAAAGAAAAATAATAAAACAGGTTTGTCAAGAGGTATGAATATTGTGTACTCTCGTGTTAGGTTTTAAATACTATTTAAGGAATCATTGTGCCATAGTTTTTAGTCAATAATTAATGATAAGCCAATGGAAGACAACCAATCTCAACAAATTTAAGTGTTCTCCTGGCCAAGTTATTTTGTTTGTTCTACTTCTAAGTCAGAACTAATATGACTACATGATTTTCATTTTTCTATATTTTGTTGGTATAAATAATTGTCACATGATCTTAAATGTATAACTTACTAGAGCAAGATCACAAAATAATACATAATATTGGCATAAAATTGCACCACTGAATTGAATAAAATCTTTGAATTAAAGCTTTAAAGATAATCTATTTGCAACAATGTAACCTGCACTATGAAAGATGAGGTAGCATTTCCTTTAAGCTTAAGTATTTATGAAAAGGTTACAGACTGGTGAATCTGTAATTAAGGGCACAAAATCTCATTCTTGAATTCTTTTTTGTAAAATGGTGGGTGTCAATAACTTATTCCTCATCAACCTTTTTTTAAGTCACTCATTGTTAAGCAATAGAGAAAGTGGTTTCAGATATCTTCATCAAATAGAAATGCATTTAAATTTTATAACAATTAGCTTCCTACGTTGTTTGAGAATGTTGGTTTGAAATATGAAGGGGAAGGAATATTCATTCTCCCTCTTGAGACATTGTAAGAGGAGAAATTGCATCTTCTATTTTAGACCCACAATAGTGACTACCCCTTCTATTCTCTCTTTATTGTTTAAGTCCTAGATCTTTCTCAAGAAATTGACTTTTTCTTATTTGTGTAATCATGTTTGTGTTTTGAGTGCAAGGAAATGCTTGTAATTCCTCAAGCAGTGTATTTTTTTATGATCTTGATTGTATGTATAGTTCGTGGCCTTTTCAAGCCTCATATACTATTTATTTGCTTATTTATAGAAACATAATTGTGAGGAAGATTGGCCTTGAAATTTTTAAACTTCCACATCAAGAAATGGAATCATGATCAAGTCACCTTTATTGCGACTATTGGTGCCTTTATTGTTGCGATCTTTGTCAAGTATGGCCACCAAGTCATTCTCACATTTGATCAGATTGTTGATTTAGTAAAGATGATTTTTTGGTTGTATTCATGATTTTTCTATGATAGTATGGATGAACCTAAATTTATTTGTCATAATTCATTTGAAGTCATTTTGTTCTCTAGGGATATATGTTATTTTTTTATTGACTTATAAATCTTGTTTTGCAACTTTAGAGGACACCATTATTGACTCCTTCTAAGCTCATAACTATGTTTCTTCACGAAGAAAGCAATGCAATTGCTTGCAAACTTGTGGCCATGTCTATAACCATGTTAAATAGCATAATTTTCTTGTTGATAATGGACCCAAATCTACCCACCCTAGTTGGACCCTTTTGACTCGATGCATCCATAATGTACTCACGAAGGGACTTCATAAGGATAGTAGTCTTGCCCTCAAATGTTCCATTCAATCTCACCATCATTAATTGGACCAGGAATTTGTGAAGAAAGTCAATAACACTTTCACCGTACTCTTCGTGCTTCTCAAACACTACCCATCAGTTCCCATTATGGATCCTAATTTACAATGAGGGTGCTTGATCTGCAATGTGCAATTAGTTCTCGTCACAACTGCTGACAATGTGCAATATGTAAGAAAAGAAGATGGTAATTACAAATTTTGTATTAAATTTTTTATCTTTGATCACTCCTAAACTGGTTTTACTACTGTATTCAGATATATACCATTATGCTTCTTTTTTTATCTCTATATATTCAATATAGTTATAGATGCATTACACCTTTTTCTCAAAAAATCTATATAAAACACTTCCTATACAATAAATTATCTAGTTAAAAACAATATGGGAAAAGTTAGGAATAATTAGGAAGACCTCAATAATAATGATTAGACACAAAATGATAACCTTGAGATGACAACCTTGCAAAATCCATTAATTAAGATATTTTGAGAGCTTCCTTACAAAATACATTTTGTGCACATTCTACAATCATATCATTTCATTCCATGAGATGATGTATCTCTTTGAGGCATTTTTTCAAACAATTCAAGTGTTAGTCTATGATTCCACATCTTGCATATATGTCTACCAAAGCATATTTAACTATAATTCTGCAAAGGCTTTATGGAGATTCTATAATCTGCAATCTACTTCACACAAATATCAGCAACAGGAGGCCATTGTGAATGTGGTGCTTGATGGAGTGTATGTTGATCTTAAAATGTTTAATTAGTTGCCTCTGTATATGATTTCAAGAAATAACAATGGTTGTGACTATCATTATAAGAAGGATAGAATATCTTGTGAGAATCCAACCTCCATCAAAAACTCCCAAATGCATGAGATCTCTAGCATTACATTTGTTGCTCCTCTATATTCTACCTTGCTTGTAGATATCGTAATGGTCTTTTGTTTCTAGCAAGTCCAAGATATAAGTCCAAAATCCAAATGGAAGGCATCCATAAAGTACAATACCTTTGATCCACACCTTATTCCACATGTGTATCCAACTAAGCATCCTTCATGTTGTTAGCTATCTTTCCCCAAAAGGAATTAGCAAAATAATTTTATTTGGGTCAAAAAGTGGTGTTTGTACACATGCATGGTATGGTAAAAAAATGACTTTTAAAAAGTGGTTTTTATACATCCCTATCAAAATTCAATTTCTATCATATAGGTATTTGAATAAATTACATATTTGGAAACTAGATTCAAAATGCTAAATTTCATATTACTGACTTTTTTTAACATTCATTGTGTAAGTGGCTCAACCTATTTATCAATAAATTTTAATATGTATGTTTTTTCGAGGAGGGTAATGGCAATTATTTTGTTGTGTTTATCAACAAGTATATTTCTATGAAATAAGTATATGAAGATTAGGTCATTGGGGGGATACATATTGCAATTGACATTGAAGTAGAAAATATTCTCTTCGATTTTGTAACTAGTGTTGTGTGGTTTCACAACACACCCCAATACTGAAAATACTTGGGGACCCAAGTGAAAATATGACTTCTATGGAAAGAGCTAATAGATTGGATGATCATTGGAAGTGAAAAGAAAAAGGAAATATTTAGTTTAAAGGAAAGAACTTCGTATAGTGAGTGTTTTGTACACCAGATACTAAGTACCAGAAACACAAAAAAGGAAAAAGGGTAATGTAAAGTTAAAATGAATGGCTCTGGTAAGTTGGAGTCTGGTAAATTGGAGTTCTGGTATAACGGAGGTCTAGGAAAGTAAGTGGGTAAATCTGAAACCGAATACCAGGTACCGGGTTGAAACGTGAAGTAAAATGTCATTTTTTTAAATTTTGTACAATGGTCCTAGTGATCCGGTATACGTGCAAGGATTTGTGATATGTCTTTGAAAGTGATTTTTTGTTGATTTCTTGTGTTAATATTTGAATGGTGGTTTTATTTATATGAGATATGGTAGCATATTTGTTTAAAATGGATTTAATATTGGAATTTTGTGATTGCAGGATATATCGATTGTGATGCAAAGCTCGGGTATGGACGGTCAGGAAAATTTGAGTCATGGTTGGAATAAAATTTAGTCTAGTTTTATTACTCTGGAATGTGATAATGCTAACGTCTTTGAGTCCACTAGAGTACAGGAGGTCCTAGTATTCCACTTTTGGTGGGAACAAATGCTAATTTTTGGGAGAGCCCATTCCCAAGAGTGACAGAACCGGAGCCAAGAGAAATGTAGGGGGAAAAAATTATGCCTTATCATTTTGAATGTATGGGAAGCCCCTACATATTATCATGATTTGAGTTATTTTCCTAGCAAAGATTCCAAATAAAAGAGGAACCCAAAGAGCTTCAATGAGTAATTGGAGTTGACTTTCATTGACTTCAATTACTATTCTCCTATTGGTCATAATATTCCACATGCCTTGATGAGATTGGTCCCTTAGATTCCCTCTCATGTAGATGTCTTATCCTATCTGAGCCTTGTGTTCTATAAAAGGCCAGAGGATGTTTAATTTTATTTTTAATTTTGGAATTTGTGGATGTCAAAGGAGCAAAAACGTCTTTTAAGTTTTGTTCTTTTTTCCTATCTTCTAAACCATTCCTGTGTCAAAATTTGTATGCACGTAGACATTAATTGGTATCAGAGCTTTATGGATAGCTACCTATCTAAGTATCCTTTTTAGCTGGTTTTGTAAGTTTGGCTGAACAAGACGTTATGTTGTGTCGTTTAAGGGTGCATACAAAACCTATTCGGTGTCCTTAAATGAAGCCCCCTCTTTAAAAGATTGCATCGTTTTATACGTAGTTGTGAAGCAATATGGTGAAGTATAAAGTAGTTTGCTCTATTTTGATTAATTATTTGGGGCATCCATGAAGAATAACCAGGAGAAATTTTATTTTACTTTTTTTAATGTTTTTCTTTAGATTTGATGTTAATATTTTTGAAAATGTTCTAAAAAAAATACAAGTGAATGGAAATAGTTTTAGTGAAAATCTTTTATTTTCCATGAAATTGTTGAATGCTTAATGCTAAATCTACTTAAGTGGTAGCAAAGAGATTGGTGGAGATATTTTAAAATCCAATGTTAAATTCACTGCTTTCATGAATTTTGAGTTTACTTTTTTCAAGTTGGAAAGCTGATTTTAAAATGTTCAAAGAAATAGTATAATAAATGTGTGTGTATGTTTGAATGTATCCCCAAAGGAAAATAACAACAAAATTATCACATCATTACCCGAGAGCTATGTTTAGTGCAATCATGACCTGATTTACGAAGACTTGGGATTAAACAAAAGTCAATCTTTGTTATGTGAATGCAAAATTATTTCTTAGGTTGTCTTTGTTTCATATGTTTCAAGAAAGGTAGGCTTTTCATGGTCTTGTCTGTGGAGATTCTATACAAGTTGTTTACTATGAGTAAAATCGTTGTCAACAAGAACTGGAGCTAGAAGGAGGGCAACATTTGTCATTCTGGTGGTCATGCATGGATACACATTTAATTTTTTTTAATTTCTTTGATATTTTCAGGGTTTACCTGTCGGAAGTGAATTTGTGTTTTGAAATACCCTTCCTAATTTGGCAAGAATCTTGTATAAAACCTCAAACAAATTCAATGATGAAAACCACTTTGTGAAAAAATGTGAAGCAAAACCATCTCCCAAACACCTCTACAATACATAGTTCACACACTGGTGAACACAACTTCCTTTGCATAGCGATTCAACACACCAAATTTTGAATGCAACACCTATGAACATATCTAATCAACATATCCAAATCACACAAGCAGATCTTTAACATAGAAGAAATGTAGAGCAAAACCAAAATGTTACTCTACAACACAAAACACCACTACAAGACACTATTTCCTCTTTTTATTCAAATTTTCTTAAAAGTACTTGGAAACCAAGCACCAGAGACACATCCTCAACATCTTCAGCACTTCCTCATCACCACCAAGCCAACTACAACCTAACAACTGAACCATACATCCATAGAAATAAGCTTATTGTAGTAATGGAAAAAGTGTCCCTTTTCCTTACTTAGCTTGAGAACAATTGATATTTAATTAACCTAATAATGCCTTGCTTTAGTGTTGTAATGTGTTGTACACATTCACATTAATATAGGTCCATTTTTAATGTAATTTACTTAACTTGTACCTTATTTATGGTGTTTTAAAGTCTTGTAGTACACTTTCACAATTATCTAGGTTTTCATTAATTAATTATGGTTAATTGAGCTTAATTAGACCCTTTAATTCAAATTTAAGCATTATTAATGACACCTTTTGAAGGATCTATCCAGACACTTTATAGTCAAATTGCATAACATTTAATTTGGAAAAATCCAAGGTCCTAGAAAATGGTACTAGGACCCATTCGCCTTTAGTGGGGAATGGGTTCTCTCCACATAGGACCCCCCTTTCTATGCATATTTGAGGTGGGTTTTTGATGTTCTTTCCACCCCCCCTGAAGCAAGTTCCTAGAAACTTGTGCTAGGACCCATTCACCTTTAGTGGGGAATGGGTCATCCTCACATAGGACACCCCTTTTTGAATTTAATTTTGGCAAGATTCTAATGATTTTTTAATCCTAGATCTAGTGTCAGCTTGAATTATTTGAATTTTGGGGTTAATCTCTAGATTTAGTATAAATATGAGGTTAATTCACATTGTTTCACCTAGCAAGATCAAGTTATCATTAGAGCACTTTCACAAGAGCATTTTGGAGCATTCAAGAAGGCATTCCAAGGCAAATTATTAAAGTTTTATTACAGCTATTCTTCATCATGTCAAAGACATAGTGCATTCAAGCATGTTGTTGAGCTAAGATAGTTGATGTAGCATTGGGGATCTATTAAGCATTATTTCACATTATATTTGAGATCAATATCTATGTTCTTCATGTCCACCACATTTTAGTTTACATATTTATACTCCAAAACAACTTCTAAGGTATCAAAACTTCATTATTTCATGTTCATGCTTTTATTTCATTATTTCATTATTTGATTTAATTACCTAAAAGGGGCCTGACAGACGCAAACCCCTATTCACTAAAAATCAACAATTTTTTCTTCTCTTGATTTTTTTTTTTTTTTTCAGATTTATAGGTTGAAGATCAAGTGGAGAACAAATTGGAAGATTTTTTTTTGAAGTTGTCAAGTTGCAAAGTTGCCATTCATAGTGCAAGAACACGAAAAGAAGGCTAAATAATTTTTTATATAGGTTTTTAGGAACTAACAATCGAGGATCTAAGAGTGTGGGAATCAAGGAACATATCCCAGATCTTAGTTTTAGAAACCCTAACAGGGACCCATTTGCCACTAAAGGCGAATGAGTCCTTTGTGACCTAAGAACAAGCTTCTTGCAACAAGGTACACATCATTTTAAGCTCTAGAAACTCCCCTCATAGTTTCTATGATAGTTAGGGTTATTTTTTTATTGTTATTTGCACCATATCACACACAAAATCACATCAGTTAGGGTGAGAATTAGTGGTCTATCATTTTTATTTTGGTAAACCTCTATTTCCCCCCTAATCGTTAATGGTGAACCCAACCTATTGAATATTGCAATTTTCTAATTTTGGAAGTCTTTCATTGCATCCTGTTGTGCATATTTTTCACACATGCCCCACCATGGGTAGGGACCCCCTCTTTTCACTCTTGATAGGCTACTTTGCTCCTGTCTCATTTTGTGTGCCCCATTTTCCAAGCCTAAATTGGTCATGTGCCTTCAAACAATCAAATTCCCTTGACCAAATTCGCCTACATGAGTTTCGTCAAGACTTTTGCTTTCGAGGAAGTGCCCCTATGGGTTTTCCTTTGCCTATTGCCCTAACGTCCCTGATCGCTCGATTCACTTTTTCCTTCATTTTTTACTTTCGGGAAAAATTTCCTATGGATTTGGGATGTTTTTGTGGTATCTAAGTGAACTGCTAAGGTTTCATTAAGTTTTGGGGGTTTCAAAAATTTCCTTCCAGAACTCCGTCCCTCAACTATTTTGACCTTCAGTCAGCCCCCGATGATCCGCCTTCTAGGACCTTCCCCCTCCATGGCCATTTTTGGGACTCCATCCCTCCTTGGTCATTTTGACCTTCCGTCGGCCCCTGGTGGTCTGCCTTCTGGGACCGCCCCCTCCGTGGCCGTTTCTGGGACCCACCCCCTCCATGGCTATTTCTGGGACTCCATCCCTCCTTGGTTGTTTTGACCTTCTGTTGGCCCCTGGCGGTCTGCCCTTCGGGACCCAACCCCTCCATGGCCATTTCTAGGACTTTGTCCCTCCTTGGCCGTTTGACCAACAGCCATTACGGCGGGTCTACGCCCTCATTGACCATTTTGACCCTTGGTTGTCCCACGACATTTCCACCTTCCAAGATACTACCCCCACTCCGTTGTGCTTTCACGAGACTTTCCCCTCCGCAGCCGTTTTGACCTTCCGTTGGCCCTTCGCCGTCCACCTTCCAAGACCCGCCCCCTCCGTGGTCCTTTCTGGGACTCCATCCCTCCTTGATTGTTTTGACCTTCCGTTGGCCCCCGATGGTCTACCCTCTAGGACCCAGCCCCTCCGTGGCTGGTTCCAGGACTCCATCCCTCCTTGAATTAGATTTTGACTTCAGGTGACCCTAGATAGTGCTGCCCTTCTGGGACCACGCCCCCTGGTTGGCCATTTCTGGGACTGTCCCTCTTGGTTGTTTTTAACTTTGGTGAATCCTGTGATCTGCCCTTCGGACGGCCCCTTTATTGGCCATTTTGGTCCCCATCCCTCACCACGTCATTTCCCGACCTTTCATCCGGTATTGGTCTTTTCCTGAGATCGGTGGCTATTTCGGAATATCCTCCTTGGTCATTTTGCTGTCTGACCCTCATGTGATTGCCGGACCCGCCCCTCAATGGTTGTTTTACGGAACCTTCGTCCCACTCCGCCTGTCATTTGCATTTTATTGACCCTTGGCATTCCAGACCCACCCTTTTGTGGTTCTTTAAAATGTCCCTCGCCAGCCATTTTGACCTTGTCCAGCCGGCGGATCCGCCTTCCCTAAACTCACCTTCTTTGTGGCGTTTCTGGAACCGTCCCTCCATAAGCCATCAGCGCACCGCCTGGGCCACCATGTGTTCATTTCCTTTTCAAAAGGGCGGTGACCCTCCAACTCTCCCCTTCCAAGCTTCCACTTTTTTTGAATAAGTCCAATCTCAAGGAAGTTTGTCTTGCCACTCTTTATTCCCCTTTTTCCATGTGCTATAATTTAAAATCTTGGTTTTTCTAAGTTTTGTGAGGTCCGGGAACTTCCCTTCTAGTTTGTTGTCCCTCGATCATTGTCCTCCTTCCATCTGTCATCCCCCCTTGGGCACACATTAATGCTTATGGTCCAAATGAGCTTCAATGACAAATATTATGATCTTTTGATGATGCATGGATGGATCTAACAAGGATTTTGCAAGGTTTGACTAATGTTTGTCTTGATTTGTATATGAAAGCACCTACGAAACTCCATGTATGCAGGATTCAAGGAGCCTATCGCGGGTCCGTTGGGGAGACCCATTGAGAAATTTGAACAAGGAAAAGCACATAGCTCCTATCACCATTCATTTTATATCCACCTTTCCTCATAGCACCCATCAACAGGGCTGGCATTAGAAGCAAGCCTATGTCAAAGGAGTCAATGACAAAAATGCAAAGGGGTGATCTTGAAGAAAGCATAAGGGAGTTGTCCGCCTGAATCAGGGGCAACCAATCCATTGATGCCAGTTGTCGACGTGACTGTTTGATCCAATGGACAATTCTACAAACACATCAAGTAAGAAGGCAACTTTTTGGTAGTTTCAGCTACAACAAAAGGGAAATCAACAAGAGGACAAAACTGCTAGAACACCTAAGCACTAGGTGACAAAATAGGTAAAAGATAAAATTATATTTTAAAATTACTAGATAATGGGGGGTAGGTGAAACCCTAATGTAAACAAATCTGGGCCATTCGATGTAATTCAATCCTATCCATTCATTTGGGCTTTGTAAAACTATAAATAGGGGTTTGTCCCTCATTTGTAAAGGGTTGGAGAGCTGGTGTAAAAGGAATTTACAGCAATAGAAGACAACATTGCATGATTTTATGGATGTTCTCTTTGATTTTTCTCATCTTGCATGCATGGTTCTACTTCCCTTTTTAGTTTAGCTATTAGTTTCTTGAATGGAAATGGTGATGGTGACTGTTGTTTTAGTATTTGATAAATTTCCAACTCATGCTTTTTATGGTTCATTGATGATGAATCACTTTGCAAAGATAGTTTGAGCTTCCGTCCTTTATTGATGCAACTTAGTTTGATTGTACGTCCATGATGTGTGTGTGTAATCTAAAAATCTATAGTCCTTAGAAGATTCCACTAGTTCTATGTAACTGTAGGATACTCTTGGCCAAGAAAAACTCAGTTTAGGGAGTTTATCTACTATAGCAGCCTCCATGATCACTATTCATTCATTCTTTTAGATCTAGGAACTTCCTCTCTTCCCTACCCTTTTTCCCTTTTTTTTAATAAGTAACCTTAGGAAAGGTTCATTGCACATTGTAAAGCTAAATCCAATGATAGAATGGTGTTCAAGACTATTGTTTGAACCTGCAACAAACAAACAACTCTCCCATCCTAAGAACTCCATTTGCAGATCCAACTTCCCCAATCTGTAACTCATCTGTAAGTCCTCCTTGTGATTCCAGCAAATCACATGTACCAACTGAGGTATTCCAAGCATTGTCAAGAACTATCACTCAAGATACCTTGGGGTGATTTTCAGTAACTTGTTGTTGGAAGTCTCCTTTCAAGAGAGGTAGTGCATTTACACACTTCCTGTGTTGAGAAAGTGTGCAAAAACACCCATCAATAGAACTAGCACTAGAAGGAGGGCATGGCATGTTGAGGCTACAAAGTGAATGTTGGAAGTTAAAAGAGCACTTTCAAAGGAGAAATATGAGATAGGGAGATCCCTTTTAATGCTAAAACATAAATTCAAAAATTTGAAAGGCAAACAAAAGCTCAGTTGAAATGGAGCAACATGTACAAATTGATATAACTCAGCTACATGCAGATTTAAATAGAAGATAGAGGAAACCATTGCGGAAATTCACCTCGATGGACAAGTGCAGGATTCATTGCACTCACAGACACAATGAATTGGGGTGTCTAACATTCTTCGACAAAGTTGAAAGAGTCTTGCAGGGAGAAATTCCCTTTTGGGAAATCTATCAAGCTTTATCCTTGCAGACCTGGAGGAAGAGTTGAAAACCATGGAAGCCAAAGCATTCAAGGAGTTGACACAAGAATGTTTGGGCAGAAAAGATGAAACAATATTGGAGGAAATATTGATGTCTAGTTGGTGTAGATTCCACAATGCACCCCACTTTGAATTCACTTGTTTATCATGCATGAACATAATCACTCATGTTAAGGGTTAATTGAACAAGTTAGAGCAGCCAACTTTCAATGAGGATGAGTCATCCCATGAGGTAGAAGAGCTGCCAACATCTGGAGGACAACACACCGAAGAGGAACCAAGGGATTTGACACAAATTAGTGTTGGGACAACGAACGTTGAAGCTGAAAATGAAAATGAAGGAGCTGATTTTTGTAGGACAGTAGAAAGATGTGACGAAAGTTCAATCGAAAAGAGGTTAGAAATCCTTTCCTCTATCAGCAAAGAGAAATCCTCTAATCTAGAAGGGGAGTCATTGGAAGTTGAAGATGAATCAAAAAAGTCTGCAATAGTGTATGCTAGGGCAGCCAATGAAGATGTTAAAAATCATGAAGAAGACAAGGTTGATAGCCTTAGGACAGAAGAGAATGATGACGAAGAAATAAGTGAGATTAGATTAGAGGACCTCTCCTTCATGAATGATGGAAATGAAGCATCTGAGGATGTACGTTTGGAGGAGTGGGAACAACCACTCACCGTGGCTGTCTACTATTCACCTTCCTTCTCAAATGATCATGAGGACCTGATAGCAGAAAGATATGACCAGCTAGTGTCAAGATTAGTAGGGGATTGGTCTGAGCTAAAATGTCAAGTGGATTTGGACATGCTACTACTACCAAATTGGTGCATACTTCATGATTCATCACACTCAGAGTTCACATGTAGACTATGTCAAGAAGCCATCAAGCAAATTAAAGAACAAGCAAGGCAACCAAGTGCACCACTTCCTACAGTTGCTTCAAGGATGGAACGTGAGGATCAAGAGCCTGAGCCAAGTGAAAACCTAGCTAAATGAAGTCCTCAATAAGATGTTAAGACAACAATAGAAGAAGGACAACAATACAATCTTGAGCCCTTGAATGATGAAGTGGATCAAACTAGAACGTTGTCCATCAATCATCAAGAATTTCTTCCTCTTGAAGAGCATTTGCACACCATGAGCGATAGGCTTTATGAAAAGTCCTTGGAGGGAGATTGCATAGTGGACTTTGGTCCCCTTGATGAGGTGCCATCAATTGATGACTTCTTTCCATTGGGAGTTGTATTGTGGAGGGATGCTCATGCCGCAGAGGAGTACATCCTAGATGTTAGCAGCGATGAAGACATACTCCTTGAGCCTCTAAACAGTGATGCACTAGAGTTTCCAGATTGGGAGAGGGGTTCCTTCTTTTTCTATAGTGATAGTGAACAAGGGGAAATGAGTGAACGTCATGATGAGATTCATGAACAACAAAGAGAAGAAGACAAAGGCGAGGGTACTAAGATAGCTGCCAACAGAGATGAAGCACCTGGTCGACTACAAGATGCAACTTGGAGTACTTTCACCATAATTATTGTTGATCCTCCCCCACCTCTAGATGGTTGCAATGGGACAAATTCACCCATGTCATTGTCCCACAACATTAAATGCCACATAAATAATGACTACACTTGGGAAAGGAAGTGGGATAGTGTGCTGCCTTTTGAGGATAGCAATCAAGTGGACACCAGGTTTGCGAAAGATCAATGAGATGAAGTCTACCTTCTTGAAGAATAGATGATAGGGATTTTTGATCCCGTGCAAGATTTGGAGGCAGTGTTTGTTGCCCCGTTCTCCCTGCCCTATGTAGGCTTGATGCATGAAATGTTGCACCACCTGGTAGCTCCATCCAAAGTGGCCAATGCACCTGTTGACAATGTTGTGCTTGCTCTCGACTGTCCAACACTGCCACATCTACATGAAAACATCCAAGTTCTATCCTTACTTAATCCTATGAATACTTGCAGTTGCATGTTTCATTTTGATTATGGTAATGACAGAAAGAAAACATGTTTATGGATTAATCATGGGTTTAGCGAGCCTCCTCAATTATTGATTTTCCCTGATCGGGTGATTGAACTTGAGTGTTGCAACATTCAATTTATTTTTTCATAATATAATGATAAATTTGCATGGTTAAGAACAATAATGATCACCCATTTTCTTGTGCATGAATTATGAAATCCAATGGGCGTGAGTCTTGGTTTTCCTTTCTTTAACATAGTGCCTTGGAAATCTCTTTGTACATAGCTCATTTTTTAGTATTGTAGGTTTCCTGTAAATACTCCCCTTTCCTGCTTTCCTTAGGTTAGTTGGTTTGTTGTAGGTTGCTTGCATTAGAGTAGTTTCTTCATTGTCCCGCTTTGGTTAGTTTTGGTGTTCGCTTTCCATTCGCCTTGCTTCCGTTTTGCTGCTACTTTGTTGTTGCTTTGCTCGAGGTCCCTCCACTTTTTGCTAGGCACATCTGTGCGCACAACAACCATACTTATCACCTGGGGTTGTTCTACGTATTTCTTTGTTAAACTCTAATCAAGTTTTTAGAGTGGATGGTGAGGATCTTCTATTAGTGTCAAGTGATCTGGGTGTTTGATTTAAAGAGGATATGCCATTGGTTGGTCTGATTCTGATATATTATGGGATCTTATATCTCTCACATATTTAAGAATCTAGAGGTCATTTTAGGTCCTTTGTGAAGTCTAGTTAAGTGAAAAATCTAAAATTATGCTTCAGTGCCACTGTGATTCTTAGCCCTAAGCGCAAGCTTCAATGCTTGCGGATTGATATAAAAGAACTAAAAAGAGAAAATAAAGAAAGAAAGACAAACATTAAAAATTAAAAGAAAGAGAAAATTCAACTTTTCAGAGGTATCCGAGCAACTCTACTGGGGCTATGGATGGTAGTAGAGCAATGTTCAGGAGAATCACAACATCAACCTCGTCGGGGCTATGGACGCCTAACTAGCAGTAAGGAAATGTCCTAGATGCTTTTGGAGTTAGAATAAACTACGTAGCTTAACTTGACAGAGCTTGGGTTCTTGTAGCAACTGAAGGATGGGAATTAATGCAACTGCACACACTTGGATTTTCAGCATACTAAAGGTTGCATTAACTAGTGGTTTTGATCCTTTAGATGAGCATCTAGTTTGTTTTCCCTAGCGTGAAGATCAGAACCAGATATTTTGGGTTCGTGACTCTAGTTTTTCATCAAAATACTCTGGAGCATTTCCCCAGCGAGTTGCCATTTGTTGTGCATGTTTTGCACACACACCCCAACAAGCTACTTTGCTCCCATCTCATCTTGTGTTCACCATTTTCCAAGCCTAAATTGGTCATGTGCCTTCAAACAATCAAATTCCCCTAACCAAATTCACCTATATGAGTTTCACCAAGTCTTTTATTTTCTCAGAAGTGCCCCTGTGGGTTTCCCTTCGCCTGTTGCCCTGGCATCCCTGATCGCTTGATTCGCTTTTTCCTTCATTTTTGACTTTGGGGACAAATTTCCTATGGATTTGGGATGTTTTTGTGGTGTCGAAGTGAATTGCCAAGGTTTCATTAAGTTTCAGGGGTTTCATAAATTTCCTTCCGGAACTTCATCCCTCCTTAGTTGTTTTGACCTTCTATCGGCCCCCAATGGTCCACCTTCCGGGATGCACCCCCCTCCGTGGCCATTTCTGGGATTTCGTCCCTCCTTGGTCATTTTGACCTTTTGTCAGCCCCCAGTGGTCCACCTTCTGGGACCCACCCCCTCCGTGGCCGTTTTTGGGACTCCTACCCTCCTTGGTCATTTTGACCTTCTATCGGCCCCCGATGGTGTGCCATACGGGACTTGGCCCCTCCATGGCCATTTTCGGGACTCTATCCCTCCTTGGCCATTTTGACATTCTGTCAGCCCCCAACAGTCTGCCCTTCAGGACCCAGCACCTCCGTTGCCATTTCCAAGACTTTGTCCCTCCTTGGCTGTTTTGACCTTTCGTCAGCCCCCGACGTTTTTCCTTTTGGAACCCCCCTTCCATGGTCATTTCTGAGACTTCATCCTGTTGGAACTATTAAAATCTGATATTTTCACAGGTTTTCCTTTCATATTTTTCCAAATAAGTTCCATCTTGAACACTTTCTTTCTATATTGCCCCATTGAATCCATCGTGTCATGAAATTTTTCGCATTCTGGTCTATGTCAGCGTGACAACATTAAGGTCTCCTTGATCCGTTTTCTGCTTGCAAATGTCTGTGTTGCCTATCAGCAAGATGTTTCTTCTGTCATGGCAATTTGATTTTCATTCACAGGCGGCTTTCGATAGGACTTTCTCTCAGTCTCAGCGACAAAGGATGATATGCATATCAACAAAGGTTTTTGTTCTCGGTGAAATGTCATAACGATATCTTCTTGTCTTGCCGACCCACGTTTGGAGGATTCTTATCGGTATGACTTATGTTACTTCGGCAGAATGTCTTGGCAAGTGTCTTCAGTCTCATCGACAAAGTACAAAAGGTATATCGGCATAAGTATTTTCACTGGGGTGAGGTCTCCCCGAATGGGTCGGGTCTCACTGACTTGCGCATATGAACATTCATCGGTGAAGCTTGGAGTTATCGGCATGAGGTCTCGGCGAGTGACCTCCAGTCTCGCTGATGAAACATAGGGGGACCTTGTCGGCATAATAAACATTTTGTCTCAGTGACACTTGAGGATGGTTGAGGTCTTTTGGTATAACAAGGTGCATTCTATATGATGTCTTGCCAATAGTGGAAAGTCACAGCGACATGGGACAAATGGACTCGTCGACAAGATAAAGCATATGTCACGGCGACTTGATATGAATGAAGAATTTCGGTGAGACATAATAATCTGCAAGAGGTCTTCTTGACATCACAGGGCTATAGCAAAATGCAGGGGACAAAAGGATACTTCTTGACTTCGGCATAGTGAGCAAATGGTCACAGCGAAAGTGAACGACACAAAGAACAGGGGAATGCGGGCAGATAGCGATATGTTATATTTTTCCTTCGGCATACCTTCAAGACTATCTTGGCGAATGGTTGGAGAATAAAACAGAGATTCAAATGCTATGGGCTGACATATGAAAAATTCATAATACCGTTGTTGGCCGACATGAAGATTGCCCGAATTCTGTGGAGGGTTGACATGGAGTTTCAAATGATTTATTTTCCTAATGCTGGTGTATAAATATGCACCCCAATTGTAATTGAAGAGATCAGATTTTAGATTAGAAACAATAGGTAGAGATAGATACAATAGAATCATTTTCTCATGTTAGAGACCACGGTGCATGTTTTCAAATGGTAATTTCAATGAAATTCGGCTGGTGTGGCAGTTTATTTTTGGTATCAATTGTATGTTGAGTTTATTGAAAAGTATTGCTAAGCTGTCTCCATTTTGATTCATTCTGGTTGTTTAAATTGACATAACAAGTTTATGTTCAGTTTGTCAATGCACATTTGCTGTATCTGTGTGATTAATCTATTGGTTCTCTAAAGTAGAGATTAAATCCTTTTTGTTGATCACAGTAATCAGGAAGATTCATCTGGATTATTAAAGTAGAGCTTAGTAGTCATAATCCTGCATTGTTTATACAAGTTATGAACAGATCATATGCCTACAGTTTGATTTTTTGCCATAATAAGTTTCCCACTTCTATTTCATTTGACTCTGCATACCCAATAAGGCACTGGTCTTTGCAATTTCATCATTTGAATTCATTCAGCTTCTTTGCATCTATTTATTGATCATTTTAGGAGTTAGATTAGAAAATTTCTTTTTCTATTGCTATCAAGTTTGGTTTCATTTGTTCACTATCATCTGCCATTGTGGATAAAGCATTTCAGAAGGATAAATCATAAGTTAAGTCTGCTTCATTCAGAAAGGTACACCCGCCCAGGTTAGCAGCACCTAAAGAGTAGAAGGTTGAATTCTTTTGACCTTGTATGTTACCCTAAAGTGTATCAAGAGATTGGCAACCTCTTGAGGCATTCAACCTGTGTTTTTGAGAGCTAACACATCCCTCTTTGGCCATTTTGACCTTCCCTCGGCCCCCGGTAGTCCACCTTTTGGGACCCACCCCCTCCGTGGTCGTTTCTAGGACTTCATCCCTCCTTGGTTGTTTTGACCTTTTCTCAGCCCTTGGCAGTCCACCCTCCAGGACTCGGCCCTTCTGTGGCCATTTCTGGGACTTCATCCCTCATTAGCCATTTTGACCTTCCATTGACCCCAACCATTCTGCCTTCCACGACCCGCCCCCTCCATGGTCGTTTCCACGACTCCATCCCTCCTTGGTTGTTTTGACCTTCCGTCAGCCCCCAGTGGTCTACCTTCCTAAACTCGCCCCCTCCATGGTTGTTTCTGGAACTCCGTCCCTTTGTCATCATCCAAGACTTTCCTTTCGGGCCACCATGTGCTCATTACCTTTTCCAAAGGGCGGTAACCCTCCAGCTTTCCCCTTCCAAGCTTCTACTTTTTTCGAATAAGTTTGATCTTGAGGAAGTTTGTCTTGGCACTCTTTATTCCCCTTTTTCCATGCACTATAATTGAAAATCTTGGTTTTTCTAAGTTTTGTGAGGTCCAGGAACTTCCCTTCCAATTTTTTGTCCAATGTTCTATGTCTGTCCTCTTTTTGCCTTCCGTCCGTCGGCCCCCCTTGGGAACACATTAATGTTTATGGTCCAAATGAGCTTCAATGACAAATATTATGATCTTTTGATGATGCATGGATGGATCTAACAAGGATTTTGCAAGGTTTGACTAACATTTGTCTTGATTTTTATATGAAAGCACTTACGAAACTCCATGTATGCAGGATTCAAGGAGCCTATCGCGGGTCCGTCAGGGAGACCCATTGAGAAAGTTGAAAAAGGAAAATCACATAGCTCCTATCACCATTCATTTTATATCCACCTTTCCTCATAGCACCCATCAACAGGGCTAGCATTAGAAGCAAGCCTATGTCAAAGGAGTCATTGACAAAAATACAAAGGGGTGGTCTTGAAGAAAGCATAAGGGAGTTGTCCACCCGAATCAAGGGCAACCAATCCATTGATGTCAGTTGTCAATGGGCCCCATTTGATCCAATGGAAAATGT
Source organism: Sequoia sempervirens (assembly GCA_007258455.2). NCBI lineage: Eukaryota > Viridiplantae > Streptophyta > Pinopsida > Cupressales > Cupressaceae > Sequoia > Sequoia sempervirens. Next base: position 67,822 of record VDFB02168172.1, read on the forward strand.
TGCAAACACATCAAGTAAGAAGGTAGCTTTTAGGCAATTTCAGCTACAGTAAAAGGCAAATCAGCAAGAGGACAAAACTGCTACAGCACCTGAGCACTAGGTGACAAAATAGGGAAAAGATAAAATTGTATTTTAAAATTACTAGAAATGGGGGGTAGGTGAAACCCTAATGTAAAAAAATTTGGGCCATTCGATGTAATTCAATCATAGCCATTCATTTGGGCTTTGTAAAACTATAAATAGGGGTTTTCCCCTCATTTGTAAAGGGTTGGAGAGCTGGTGTAAAAGGCATTTGCAGAGATAGAAGACAACATTGCATGATTTTATGGATGTTCTCTTTGATTTTTCTCATCTTGCATGCATGGTTCTACTTCCATTTTTAGTTTAGTTGTTAGTTTCTTGAATGAAAGTGGTGATGGTGACTATTATTTCAGTATTTGATAAATTTCTAGCTCATGCTTTTTGTGGTTCATTGATGATGAATCACTTTGCAAAGCTAGTCTGAGCTTCCATCCTTTATTGTTACAACTTAGTTCGATTACAGGTGCATGATGTGTGTGTGTAATCTAAAAATATATAGTCCTTAGAAGATTGCACTGGTTCTATGTAACTGTAGGATACTCTTGGCCAAGAAAAACTCAGTTTAGGGAGTTTATCTACTATAGCAGCCTCCATGATCACTATTCATTCATTGTTTTAGATCCAGGAACTTCCTCTCTTCCCTTCCCTTTTTCCATTTTTTTTAATAAGTAACCTTAGGAAAGGTTCATTGCACATTGTAAAGCTAAATCCAATGATAGAATGGAGTTCAAGACTGTTGTTTGAACCTGCAACAAATGCACAACAACTCTCCCATCCTAAGAACTCCATTTGTAGATCCAACTTCCCCACTTTGTAACTCATTCATAAGTCCACTTTGTGATTCAAGAAAATCACATGTAACAACTAAGGTATTCCAAGCATTGTCAAGACCAGACACCCAAGAGACCTTGGGGTTATTTTCAACAACTTGTTGTTGGAAGTCTCCTTTCAAGAGAGGTAGTGCATTTACGCACTACTTGTGTTGAGAAAGTTTGCAGAAACACCCATCAACACATCGTATGTTAGATCTTTCATTCATTTTCATTTAATTTGCATTGAATTAGATCTTATTTAAGGTTTCTTACTTTGCATTCAAACTTGTATCTCATCTTGGGTTTAGAATTGCATTGTTTTGTATTCTCTAAATCTAAAAAAGTACAAAAACAAGTCATTCATTTTGTGTATCATTTATATCTAATAAATTTGCATTTGAAAATAAAAACAACATTGCATTTCAAATCAGGCCTTTGCATTCATCATTTTGTTTCATTTTCACATTACATTTATGGAAATTTGAAATTGAAAATTACATTCTTAGACCTAGAACTAAAAGGCATTGCAGAAATCTTGAAAACCATTAAAAATAGTTAAGTAAACCTAATCAAGGACCCATTCACCTTTACTGGTGAATGAGTCCCTAATAAGGATGGGCATGTACTTTTGAGCATCTCAAAAGCATTAAAAATCACTCAGAAATGAGCAAAAACATTTCAAAAATCCTTAACCAAGACCAATTCGCCCTTATTGGTGAATGAGTCCTAGTTAGATCCTGATTTACATTTTCTAGAAATTGAGATATCAATTTTAGGATTCTCTTTGCTACTATTACTTTCCTGTTTCAGTTTTTTGATTTGTTGTTTCATCAAATTTAGTGAATCTAGCTTAATTTTCTTCATTTTAGTGCATTATCAAAAATCAAAATTGCATTTGCAACATTTCATTTTCAGATTATTGCATTGTGTAATCAGTAACTTACATTATGTGGGATTTGAAAATTGCATTTCATTCAAGGTCATTGCATTAACCCTTTCCATTTAGGGTTTGCACACTATTTTTGTAAAACTTTTATGAGCTTTGCAACTTGGTGTCCTATAAGCAATACTATTTTTAGACGTAGTTTGAGGCTCATGTCATCCCATGATATCTCACTCATAGTGGATCTTGGGTTTTCTAGCTCTCTTTCTAATAGTGTTGATAATCAACCCTCTATGTCTCATAGTTTGCATACTTCATTTCCCATGACTTCACCTCCCAATGTGCATGATGTTATAGATAAACTAGATGAACAACTAGAAAACTTACAAGATTGTATCCTTAGCGAAAGCATAGACATTAGCATGGTTTCTATTATACAAAATCTAAGGAATCTTCTTAAAACTCAAAATGAAACAAAAAATTTCTATAGCCTTAGTTGCTTCTTTCATGAGTATTTGAATAAACATACATGCCACGATCAACCTTATTGAAGCTAGTGAAATGAAGAATGATGTAATGAAGGTTGACACAGATGATTAAAACACACAAGATATCAATGAAGAAAAATCGATTGAAACAATAGCATTTATCGAAGCTAGACCTCGTAAGGGCTCGACTAAGAAGCCTCTTGAAATTTCTTTCTCACAAAATGACATACTTAAAAGTGCACTTGATGGTTCTCTTTCCATAACTTGCGGAATCATTAATAATCCCACTAACGAGATATTAATTGATCCCGTCTATGGAGAGAATGTGATCACTGAAGAATTCTTATTTGTGCATGAACTATATCAAGATACATATGACAAACCAAAATCATGTATCAAGATGCATAATGGTTTTTCTTGTCCTACAATTGGCTCGATAGATCTCCCTTTAAAATTTTGACCGAAAACATTAAATGTCCCATTCACCATCAACTCACAGTCGGACCAATTTCATGTGAAGTTAGGCTATTCATGGCTTCACTCCATGAATTTTGTCCCTTTTATTGTGCATAAATGTCTAAAGTTTCCATTTGGAAATGATATGTTTAATTTGCATCATAGTGGATTTAATCTTGCATCAGCTCGAGGGAAATTTTCATTAGATTTCTTTTGGTATGAACCTATGGAACCTATTAAACCCTGTGAGGACTTCTTTTTCAAATCATATCAAAAGTTCAAAGCAAAGAAAATAGCAAAATTATCCCTCCAAAACATGCCTTAACCTATAACTAAACCACCTATACTTGATGAAACAATGATTGAACCAAAAGCCCTTCCTAACATCCAAGAACAACCTATAGCAAGTCCTCCTACCATTTCCTACAAGAGACCACAAGATAACAAAAAAAAATCTTGTTGTCCCTCCTAGAATGAATTGTTTTTACAAAGTTAAAGATAAAGTAGTTGAACAACCTATTGGACATTGTTTCTTCTATTCCTCCCAAGGAAGAGAAGGAATCTATGATTAACAAACCAAATCTTACACCAATACAAATTGACAATAGATTGAAATGCAATTAAAGTGCTAGAGAGTGTAGGCATAGATGACGTGTTATTTCTTGTAGGTTATGAAATCAAGAAGATAGAACAACATAGATAATCAAAATCCAAACTTACCTGAAGTAATGCATGATGACTCTATACCTTCACTGCAACATAAAGAGAAACACTCCACATACATTGTCCTTCAACCTCCCACTGTGATAAATTTAGATGATGACATTGATATTGAAAAGAATGATGAAGAAGTGTGTGATGAATTGAACACATTATTTTCTTCTTCTATGAACTTAAATGAAAAATGTCCTAAAATGAGTGTTGAACTTGGTGCATCCCATAGTTTGACACTTGCTCTTGTCCCTTTGGCTAGTTTTTTCCTTCCATTTATACAAAACAAGATTGGGATGCAAATGACCTGCTTTAGGTTGAATCGCATGTGCCTTACTAGTCTTTATATTTTTCATGTTTCTTTCTATGATTGCATGTGTGTAATGTGATCCCCCATGATGTTTCATTTGATGTATCCCTCTCTCTTCGTGGCACTCCTCTATATTTACCTACATTCTTCTCTATGTCGTAAACATTTTTCATTTGTCTTGTGTTTTCCTTTTGGGGATAATGTAAAGCTTCAAGAAATTTAGGTCTCATCCATGTTGAACCAAAATATTTTACTTTTATCTCTTCATTTCTCTTGTGTTTTCCTTTTGGGGATGATGCAAGGCGTCAAGACATTTAGGTCTCTTCTATGTTGACCTGAAAGGATTTTTATATATTTTCACTCTCTTTGTGTTATTCTTCAAATTCTATGAGTATTTGGGGAATGATAATAGTTTCAAGCTCTTAAAAAACAATGTAGCAAAGACATACTGACCTTGAATCCATAGATCCCTTATGTATTTTTTGGGGAAACCCTTTTTTCCTATTTCATCATGTATTTTTATTTTGGAAACATATGACTTGGCATAGGGTTTTCTGAGGAAAGCTCTCATGTCTTAGGACAAAACATTGGCTACTTTAAAGAAATTTCTCGCAATAATGGTGTAGCAATCGCTTTAAAGTGGGTGCATACATCAATGACATTTTTTGGCATATTTCATGGCATGATTTTCATTTTTCTTGTGACATGTCCTTTTCTTGGTGGTGTCATTGGGTTTGGATGTCCTCCAAGAATGCGTTATTTCTAAGCATACGATCTCCCTTCATGGTATGATGCAAAACAAGAGGCATCCCATAAGGGACAATCTGATATTCTTGACCTTTCCTCTCTTGGAGACATTAGGCATGATGTTCCCTAAGAAGAAGGCCTTACATGAACAAATCAAAATCCCTTTTAACAAAAAATTATAGACATGACATTCAAAAGCATACAAAAGTATAGCATTGTGGTACCTTATTGATGTTATCAGGAGGATAGCTTTGGTATAGTCAGTATGATGAGAATTCCATACACTAGCATGAATTTCTCATTGAATGGTAAGAAGTTGACACACTGGAATGACTTTCTTACTAAACCACCTCATTGGGACAACTCACCTAGTGGACAGACTAAGGTTCCACTACCCCAGAGTGAGCTTGTTTGGATAACTCACCTAGTAGATAGACTGAGGTTCCACTACCCCAGAGTGAGCAACGTATGTTACAAAAAAATAGCCTCATTCAACATTGCATTGGAATGGTTGTGCTTGATCCTTTGTTTCTTTATTTTTCTTGGCCTTTGACAAGGTATGATTATGTACCTTTGTTCATGTTGCATAGTAAAGTGTCTTGAATGTCTACTTTAGTGTGAGTTTGTTGTGGGGGAAAACTCTCACTAAGGTGAGCGAAAAATGTAGTAACAGAAAAATTATCCCCTTTCCTTACTTAGCTTGGTAACAATTGATATTGAATTAACCTTATATTGCCTTGCTTTAGTGTTGTAATGTGTTGTACACATTCACATTAATCTAGGGCCCTTTTTAATGCAATGTACTTAAATTGTACCTTATTTATGGTCTTGTAAAGTGTTGCAGTACACTTTCACACTTATCTAGGGTTTCATTAATTAATTGTGGTTAATTCAGCTTAGTTAGCCCCTTTAATTCAGATTTAAGCCTTATTAATGACACCTTCCAAAGGATCATCCCAACACCCAATAATCAAATTGCATAACATTTAATTTGGAAAAATAAAGGTCCTAAAAAATGGTGCTAAGAACCATTCACCTGTAGTGGTGAATGGGTCCTCTACACATAGGACCCCCCTTTCTATGCATATTTGAGGTGGAATTTTGATGTTCTTTCCACACCCCAAAGCAAGGTCCTAGCAACTTGTGTTATGACCCATTCACCTTTAGTTTAGAATGGGTCCTCCTTACATAGAACACCCCTTTTTGAATTTAATTTTGGCAAGATTCTAATCATTTTTAATCCTAGATCTAGTGTTGGATTGAATTATTTTAATTTCATGGTTAATCTCTAGATTTAGTATAAATATGAGGTTAATTCACATTTTTTCACCTAGCAAGTTCAAGTTATCATTAGAGCACTTTCACAAGAGCATTTTGGAGCATTCAATAGTATTCAAGAAGGCATTCAAAGGCATATTATCAATGTTTTATTGTAGAAATTCAAGGTCATTTCATCATGTCAAAGGCATAGTGCATTCAAGCATGTTGTTACATGAAGATAGTTGATGTAGCATTGAGGATCTATTGCAAGCATTTTTTCACATCATATTTAAGATCATGATTTACATTCTTCATGGCCACCACATGTTAGTTTGCAAATTTATTCTCCAAGACAAATTACAAGGTATCAAAACTTCATTATTTCATGTCCATGCTTCAATTTCATTATTTCATCATTTGGTTTAATTACCTAAAAGGGGTTTGACCAAGGAAAATCCATATTCACTAAAAATCAACAAGTTTTTCTTCTCTTAAATGTGTATTTACATATTTATAGGTTGAAGATCAAGTAGAGAACAAATTGAAAGAAAATTTGTCAAAGTTATCAAGTTTCAAAGTTATCATTCATAGTGCAAGAACACAGAAAGAAGGCTATCAAGTTATCAAGTTGCAAATTTATCAACTAAAAACTAAGGATCTAAGACTACAGGAATCAAGGAACAAAACCCGAATCTCAGGTTTAGAAACCCTAAGAGGGACCCATTCATCACTAAAGGAAAATGAGTCCTTTATGACCTAAAAATAGGCTTCTTGTAGCAAGGTACACATCATTTTAAGCTTTGAAAACTCCCCTCATAGTTGCTATAACAATTAGGGTTAGAATATACTTTTATTTTCACCATATCACACACAAAATCACATGAATTAGGGTGTGAATTAGTGTTCTATCATTTTGATTTTGGTAAACCCTATTTTCCATCACTTATCAAAGCAACACTTAACATCAACAACTTACTAATGAAAACATAATGCAACTAATCAAAACACCATCAAAGATAACATCAACTCAATACCAATTGCTCAAATCCTTGCAATAATCTCCTACTCATACAATTGAAACCAATGACAAGACCAAAGCTTGTTGACATCAATGACAACACCAGCTACACATACTTGCAACAATATCCCCCTCTTTCATGATGCCAACACATGATGCGAAAAACCATCAACAAAAAACATAACTCTAATCATCAATACTCTTGTTTTATACCAACTCTTCTTCTCTTTCCTTGTACTTTCTCCCCTTACACAACTAGATCATTACTCTCTCCCTTAACATCTTCTTCACATGAATTTTTCTTCCTCTGATTTTTTTCACATTAATCTCCCCCACCTTTGATATCAATGGAAAAGGGAAACACATTTTCACCTCTTTCTCCCTTTGACATCAATCATACATACTTTCTCTCTTTACTACTCTGCATACTCCCCTTAGGAGCACACACCATACTGCATCAATCAACAAGCACTACACAATGACAACACTCACTCATCCTGACTGCGACAACCAATAATGCCACTACCTACTGCCCCTGAGAGGTAGCCACCAACATCAATCTATACTAAAGAATGAATCTTGACATCCACTAGATTGATGCATCTCCTTATGCATCTAGTTGAAAGAAGGAGGGCAATAAACCCCAACTTCTCCCAAAGATACTCAAAAGTATCAATAGCAAGAGCCTTATTAAATATATCAAAAACCTATCTTTTGTCAGCACATATTCAATCTTTACCCTTTTCTATAACCTTATCTCTCAAAAAGTGATACCAAATTGTGATAATATGATTTTTCCTTGAATGAATTATTAGATTCTTTGAAATATTGATAGGAATTTTATCATCACATAAGATAGAAATTGGTTCATCATATACCACTCTAATATCCTTTAATGTTTTCATCATATATAACACTTGTGTGTAACAAGATTTTGTTGCAATATATTCTACCTTTGTAGTAGATAAAGACATTTAATCTTGTTTCTTGCTTAGCCATGACACCAATTTGCATCCAAGAAAGAATGAACCACCACTTGTACTTTTCATATCATCTACACAACCAACCCAATCTACATCTATGTAAACATTTAGAGTAAATTCAATATCCTTTAGATACCACAAGCCATGATCAAGAGTTCCCTTCAAGTATCTGAATATCCTCTTTACTTTTACAACATGTGAATCTCTTAGATCTTCTTGAAATCTAGCCACAAGGCATACAACATGCATGATAGTCAATCTAGTAGTTAGATATAGTAGTCCTCTAATCATTAATCTATACTTTCTCTTATCAACATTAGGAGATTCATCATTCTTTCTAGGCTTGCAACCAATAACCATAGGGGTACATACCGATTTAGAATATTCCATTCCGAACTTCTTCAACATTTCCTTGACATACTTTGATTTTGAAATGAAAATTCCTCTATCTATCTAATTGATCTATTGCCTAAGGAATAAATTCATCTCCCCAAATATTGACATTTAAAATTATTTCTACTTCTCTTCTACAAATTCTTACACATAGCTTCATTACCTCCAAAAATTATGTCATCAACATACACAACCACAATCAATATTTAATATTTTTCAACTTTGAAGTAGAGATTGTTATCTGCAATACCTTTATTGAATCCTTGCTATAACAAGTACATGTCTAACATTTCATACCAAGCTCTAGGATCTTACTTCAATCCATATAATTCCTTCTTCAATCTGTAGAACATATCCGATTTATCTGATAACTGAAATCCTTTCATTTGTTCTATGTATAACTCTTCTTCCAATTCTCCATTCAAGAAAGCAAACTTCACATCCATTTGATAAAATTTGAAATACTTATGTTCCACAAAATCCAAAAAAATCTTGATAGCTTCCATCCTTTCCACCGGAGAAAATGTCTCCTCAAAGTCTATTCCTTCTACTTGTGAGTAACCTTTACACATAAGCCTTGCCTTGTTTCTTACTACTTCTCCACTCTCATTCAGTTTGTTTCAGAATACCCACTTAGTTCCAATTACATTCTCGTTTGCTAGTTTGGGAAAAGTTTCTAAGTCTGTTCTTCTTAATCTACAATAGTTCTTCTTCCATAGCCTTGATCCAATACTCATCCTTGCATGCTTCAATCATTGTTTTAGGTTCAAATTCAAAAAGAAAACATAGATTTACATGTTCTTCAATAGCTTTCCTTCTTGTTAGTAAAGATTTTCTCTTATCACCAATGATTCGTTCTTCAAAATAATTCTTCTGCACATACTTAGGAGTTTTAGGAATCTTTTCTAGAGCTTCTTCCTCTTCAATTTTCACTTCTTTTCCCTTAGCTTTTTTTTTTCTTCTCAGCAAGAAGACTCATCTGATTCATATCCATCTATTACAACTAAATTATTTTGTAGGTCTTCATCAACCTTGACACTTGCACTCTCAACAATATTTCTTAGTCTCTTGTTGTAGCATTGGTAATATTTATGTTTAGTAGAATATATTTAAAGGAAGATACCCTCATCAGACCTTGCAACAAAATTTCCTAATTTTTCTTCATCTCTTATGATATAGTACTTGCTTCCAAACACTATGAAGTATTTAATAGTAGGAATCCTTCCATACCATAGCTCATAGGGACTCTTTGTGTTTTTTTCTCTTGCTTGCACTCTATTAAGTATGTAAAGAGTAGTATGAATTGCTTCTCTCCAGTAGACTTCTGATAGATTTTCTTCTTTCAGATCATTTTCCTTGTAGCTTCTTGAATAGTCCTATTCTTTCTTTCAACCACTCCATTCTGGTGTGGAGTCCTAAGGGAAGATAAATGCCTCTTTATTCCATGATTCTCAGAAAATATATTGAAATAATTGGAGGTGAAATATTCACCTCTATTAGACCTCAAGCATTTGATTTTTATATCCATTTCATGCTCAACCATAACTTTGAATTCTTTAAACTTATCTAGAGCTTCTTATTTTTCTTTGAGTTCAAGTAGCCCATATCATTCTAGAATATTCATCAATAAATAGCATGAAATACATGTCACCTTGAAGACTTCATACTCTGGTAGGACCACAAATATCTATATGCACCAATTCCAATAGTTTGTTAGAATATTTTTCTTTAATTTTGAAAACTCTTCTTGCTTTCTTTTGAACTTGACATTCCTTACCAATAGCATTGATTGGATTTGTAATATTTGGTAGATCTCTCATAGCTTAAACTGAACTTATTCTCACTAGGCTATCAAAATTGATGTGACACATTTTTCCATGCCATAGCCAGCTCTCATTGATCTAAGTCATGAAACAATAACCATCAACATCTTTGAGCTAATAGACATTTCTATTTGTCCTTCTTTCAGCAGCAATCACAATTTTGGAGCCTTTTCTGATCTCACAACCATCATCCTAAAACATAATATTGCATTCTTTTCTACACATTTACCCAATAGTCAAGAGTGTTGAAAATGAAGGTAGTATTGTAGCTTAAAACTTGTAAAACTATGATCTATTGTAGATATAATTAAGTGTTCTTTGTCACAATTCTTTGTGTATGATTAATCTATTTAGATCAAATTTACCAATTGTAGAAAGAGACAGAAGATTGTAAAAGAATGAGACAAGAGGATAAAATTGAAACAACATATATGTGGAGAAACCCTTTCGGGAAAAAACTCTACCAAACTCAATAGTGCTTGTATTATTTAACCTTAGAACAAGATTACAATAATATTGTATCAATCCTTGATTTATATGCTTCCTTGCCTTCAATAATCCTTCACAACTTGCAATAAAATCTCATGAACTCTCATCCACTTGTTGCAATTAGTAGACAATAAATAAGCATGTAAAATCATAAGAGTTGTACAAAACAGGAGCATAAATCTCCTCACAAAAATCTACGCCTAGATTGGGCAAGTATAGTTCCACAATGTAATCTAAAGTCAAACCAAAGTCTTCCTCAATTTAGGCACCCCAAACTGAACACTTAACTGAACTTTGGACATTAAAATATCTTGCAAAATCCACCTCAAAGTTGGTGCCCAAGAATGGGACCACTTGATTGAGCCTTGTAAATATCTTCTCATGCAAAAGGTGTTAACTAAAAGATGCCAACTTGGGCACCCAAGGTGGTCCCAAGTCAATCCTAGTTAGTTGAAACATATCTCTCCACCAATTCATGCAAACATTATGCATGATTGGTCATCCCCACTTAGCTGAAAGTATCCACCTGCTATTTTTCATGCAGCTGAAGTCATTAGTCATGCAATTCAAGTCAACTCAAGTCAACTAGCATTCAACTCAAAATAACTACATGCAACTAAAGATAATTGAACCATAATTGAACTCAACTGAACAGATACTTAACTAAACTACACTCATGTAAATATCAATCCCTAATTTGTTATCAATCCTCCAAATAGCTAACTAAAGCAAGCTGGATTCCACCTTCCATGTGGGTGCCCCATGTGCTCCTAGTTTGTAGGAGCTCTTCTTGGATGTCCCCACATGTTCCTATCATTTAGGAATAGTCATAAATGTCAATTTAAATGTTCATTTCATTTGAATTTAATCTCTTTCTAATCCTAGTGTTGGGGTTGGGGTACACTTTCCAAGGACTTAGAAGATACATGAAATATGTTTAGGATTGCAATTAAATGGCATCCTATTCCCAAAATTCTCCCACTTGACATTATACATTGCTATTATTTTAAACAAGGAATCATTATTATAAATAGAGTACAGTACTCAAGGCCAATGGCCTTCTTGCACCAAGAGAACTTATATGTGGGAATTGGTTTTGTAAGATAATATGCAACATTGATCAAAGTGTCAACTTTCTCAATCAATACCTTCCCACTCTCAGCCATTTCTCACACAAAGTGATACTAAACATCAACATTCTTAGTACGAGCATGATACATAGGATTTTTGGCTAAATAAATAGCACTCTGACTATCACATTGAAGTCTAATTTTCTTGCAATTAAAACCAGTACCTTTCCCAAGTCTTTGTAACCAAACTGCCTCTTTAGAGGCATGTGTAGCATCCATGTACTCTACTTCTGTGGTGGAAAAAGCAATTGTTGGCTGCCTCTCACTCATCCAACTAACCATAACTCCAAACAAAGTAAACACATAGCCACTTGTCGACCTCTGATTGTCCAGGTCTCCTACCAAATCTAAATCACCAAAACCATGTATGTCCAATGAACTATGCATAATATCAATGTCATTAGCACCATGATAAACCAAACAGTAATCAAAAGTACCTTGTAAATATCTAAACACCCCCTTAACATAAGTACAATGTTCTTTACTAGGGTTAGACATAAACCTACTTAGAACTCCCAGTACTTAGGCTATAAATAGTCTTGTACAGACCATTGCATACATCACACTACCAACTGCACTAGCATATTAAATTTCAAACATTTCCTCATGATCAAAATCATATTTAGGAACCATGTCTAAACTTAACTTCGTGCCAACGGGTAAAGGAATATTAATTTGTTTACTATCATGCATGTTAAACCGTTTCAAAATAGTATCAACATAGTTGCTTTGACTTAAGCAAAGATTTTTGTTACCTCTATCTTTGTTGATCTTCATACCAAGGATATATTTTGCAGCCCGTAGAGCTTTCATCTCAAATGTGCTAGAGATTTTTGCTTTCAATTCTTTGATCATTACCTTTTTGTTACCAATAAACAACATGTCATCAACATACAAGATAATAATTAAAAGTTGATCATTAATAACGTTTATGTAAAAATAATGATCTTCCTCACTCTTAACATAACTAATTTTCAATGCAAAAGAATCAAACTTTTGGTACCACATTCTAGGTGACTATTTCAATCCACATAAAGATCTCTTTAACTTGTAAACCAATTGTTCTTTTCCTTTTACAAAAAAACTATTAGGTTGCCTCATATAAATCTCCTCATCAAGATCCCCATGTAAGAAAGCAGTTTTCACATCCATTTTCTCTATCTCAAAATCATAAGCAGGAACAATAGATAAAAGGAATCTAATAGAAGTTAATTTAGCAACATGAGAGAATATTTCATTAAAGTCAACTCCCTCTCTTTGGGAGTAGCCCTTGGCTACTAATCTAGCCTTGTACCTTTCGATATTACCATCTACAACAATTTTCTTTTTAAAGATCCATTTACAACCAATGGCCTTTCTTCCTTTGAGAAAATTCTCAAGGTCCCATGTGTCACAAGTATCCAAGGAAACCATTTCCTCATGCATAGCTTGTGACCAAAGCATGTTCTTATCTGAAGAAAAAGCTTCCTTGTAAGATCTAGGTTCATCATTAGTACTCATCAAAGCAAATATACAACATAAATCAAGTGGCCTATACCTATCAATGGGATTCCATTGTCTTATGGATCTTCTTAAAGAAGGTAAGATTATTGTTCCTCAACATGCTCATCATGAGCATCTATCTCAGAACTCTATGAACTCTCCTCATCCAATCCATCCAATTTTTCTTCAACATGTGCATCTTCATGCTTCTCAGTATTTGTCTCAAAATGCACTATTTGAGAAGTATCCTTCTCCTTTGGTTGTTCTTCTGCTATATAAGATCTAAATTCCTAAAATTCACATCTCTAGATAAAGGAATTTTTTGGGTTAGAGGATTCCAAAGCTTGTAACCTTTTATATTTTCACCATAACCTATGAATATGCATTTTTGTGCTTTTGGATCCAACTTAGACCACTTTTCTTTAGGCACATGAAGAAAAGATTCACAACCAAAGATCCTTAAATGTGCAACACTAGGTTTCCTACCTAACCACATTTCATAATGGGTTTTATCTTCAATAGATGAACTAGGAGATCTATTGATTAAATAACAAGTACTTATAGCCTCGAACCAAAGGCACCAATCTAGATTAGCACTACTTAACATACTCCTAGCTCTTTCCATTAAGATTCGGTTCATCCTTTTTGCTACTCCATTTTGTCGAGGTGTATATGGAGTAGTTTTCTGTCTCACAATTCCTACATGCTTACAATAATCATCAAATTCCTTCGAACAATATTCACCACCATTATCTGATCTCAACACTTTTATCTTATGATTTGATTGTTTCTCAACTAAAGCCTTAAATTCTTAAAATTTATTTAACACATCAAATTTTTTATGCATAAAATAGATCCAAGTGTATCTTGAGGCATCATCAATAAATGTGACATAATATCTAGATTTTCCAATAGAGTCAATATCCACAGGACCCATAACATCTAAATGAATAATCTGTAATAATCCTTTATCTTTATTTGCCCCATTATGAAATGAAGATCTAGATTGCTTTCCAAACACACAATGCTCACAAAAATCTTTTTTCCAATATTATAATCAAGAATACCGTCAACCAATTTCTTATTAAGAATGGTCCTAAGACCTTTTTCACGAATGTGGCCCAATCTATGGTGCCACAACATACATGTATTTTCAGCTTCAGCTACTTTGGTTGGTTTATTCAAATTGGAGGTAGTAAGCTTTAAAAATTCCCAATTCGAGATCCTTTAGCAACCACCATATTCCCTTTCACCAATCTGCAACCACCTTTTTCAAATGTCACATGCATTCCATAATCATTGAACATGGATACAAAAAGTAGATTTCTAGCAAGTCCTAGAATATGTAAAACATCATTAAGGGTCTTAACCCTACCATCATTGAAACACAACTTTACCTCTCCTTTTCCCACAATATTTGTTGTGCTATTATCTCCAAAGAAGACATTCCTTCCATCATATGTAGTATACTTAGTGAACCACTCCTTATTAGGATTCATATGATAGGAGCAACCTGAATCAATAAGCCAAGAGTCATCACTAACAATTTTGCATGAAATGATCAATGCATCATTACCGTCATCCAATGATTTCTCTGTAGAAGCATCAAAACTCTTTTTCTTGTTCTTCCAACACTTTACCTTACTCTTACTAAGGGTTTTAGACTGTCCTTTAGACTTACCCTTTCCTTTCTTATCACCCTTAGGTTCCTTTTCCTTAGGCCTACCTCTTAAAAATGTTCAAGGAATCTTGGGATCCCATTTTAGACTTCCTCCTCATCTCCTCTAATAGGAGAGTAGGAATTATATTGTCCATCTTAGGATCTACACTACTACCATTGATAGCAACAATTAGATTTTCCCAAGACTCTAGTAAAGAAGAAAGTAACAAAATGCATTTATCTTCATCTTCTAGCTTTACATCTACAAATGCTTACTTAGAATCAAATTGAAAGAATTTAAATGATGTACAATAGAATCACCATCTTTCAACTTAAAATAATACAACTGTCTTTTCAAATACAACTTATTAGTAAGACTTTTGGTTTGATGGATATCACCTATCCTCTTCCACAATTTATATGTGGTAGCTTCATTTGAAACATTCAAGAGAAAAACATTATAAATACATACTTATGGTCCCTCTTGCCTTCTATGATAGATTTTAGGACCCAAAGGACTCTCTTACTCTTATAGGGTTTTTCACCTAAAAGGAGAGAGTTTAGATCCAAAAATGCTTATGTAAAACTCAAATAAAGATGTATGCAATGTGATATGATGTAAATGATCTTAAATAAATGCAATTAAGTGATTAATATGACCTAAAATGAATGCAAAAGTGCATTTTAAGCTATGTTTGAAAACACATTGTGATATGTAAACAACTATGAAAATGAAGAAATTAAGCATAACAAAAGGTACAGGGGTAAATTTGAGTGCACCTGGATGAAATATGAGTTGTTTGGAGTATTTGGAATGCTAATGAATTTTAATAATTTTTCACAATGGGACTCATTCGCTAAGGGTGGCGAATCAGTCCTCCAACTAGTGAAAAAGTGTCGAGAACTAATTTCTGACAGTCGGGATCTAGAATCTAAAAAAATATATATTTTCAAATTTCAAGTAGGACTCATTCACCAAGGGTGGTGAATCAGTCCTCCCCAAGATTTCTAGAAAATCAGGAGCCAACTCTGCTACACCAGATTTGGAGATGTCTTCATGTCGGGTTGTCGAGATCAATTCTGCAAGAAATGGATAGAAAACACTCAAAATGCTTGAAAGGATAAAAAAGTTGACTTGAAGAGCCTAGTTGGCTTAATTTCCAATTTTCAACACTTTTAAACCTGTTAAATTTGCAAAACAAGGCTGCAAATACACATGCAAAAAGGGGGAAAATGTTTGGGGGTTAGTGAATAGGGGTTTTCCTTGGTCAAACCCCACTTTGGTAATCAAACCTAATAGAAATAAATGGATTGCAAAGGAAATGATAAATGAACAACATGAAAGCATTACTAACTTACCAAGATCATTGTATATGTGAGTCTGAAGTAGAGTCAATGGTTGCTCCAAAGTGCTTGAAAGTGCTTGAGTGCTTGAATATATTAGGAAGATTGAATGCTTGAATATGGAGATTGCTTGAATGTATTAGGAGATGTAAAATGAGGTGAAAAACACATATTTATACAATTCTTGTGCCTTACTATCCTTTCATACCTCATCATAGGCCGACATGAAGTGATTTTGAATAAAATCTAGAAAGGAAATTTCAAATATTTTGAATTTGGGGCCAAGGGGGACTCATTCGCCACCCATGGAGAATGGGTCCCACCTAGGACCTAAAGCCATGTGTTGGGAAAAATCTTATGTTTAATGTTGTTTGTCAGGATAAGATCTAAAAATAAACTTCACCTAAGAATATGAGGGCATAAAGGGACAAAATAAAACATGAGAAGGGTGTACATGGTAAAGATGTGCCTAGAAAAGCTTGAAATCTTGTTACAAGACTTTACAACACTTCAAAATAGGACTTGTTGATGACTTAATAGGTGATTTTTAGAATATTTGCATTAAATGGAGTCTAGAAGAATGTAGAAATGTCTAACAACACCTTCACAAGACGTTGTTCTTTGAATTTTAGTACCTAAATAAGCATGTTCAAGCCATGATACATCATAAAATCAAAGCAACATAATTCCAACACCATGAAAATGACAAGGGGCCATTTTTGTACGACACATTTAGCCCCCACTTTAGTGAGAGGATGAACTTGCTTCCTCACACTAAAGTATCCATGAACATCAAGGGAAGGGTTTGAATGCACATACATTAGCAAGATGGAATGCAATGATCAAGAGGGATGATCAAGCCCCCGGGATGAAGATCCCAAGGCAAACTAAACATAAGAACAAAGGAACACACAAGTGTTGAAAATAATTGAGTGAAGCTTTGATCATCAATCCAACTAGTTGTGAACATAGATCTAGGTTGATTGTTTGAAAAAGAGAATGTGTACACACTCTGGGGCCATGGAACTTCAGGTTGTCCGTGGGGTGAGAAGGCCCAACTGTATACTCACTTTGGGGCCATGGAACTAGTTTTTTGTGGGCTGAGAAAGCCCAAAAAGAAATAAGATACATATGCTAGTTGGTATGCACTCACAAATAAAAAAGTGGCTATGGGGAAGAGTCATGCCGCTAGTTGGCCTTCCCGCTCAACCATGCCAAAGCTATACCTGTTTGATAACTTTAACAAGGAACCACAAAGAGAAAGGAAATGCAAGTGTTAAGTTTTAAATAGTATGACACTACAGGCATGCAAGTTGTGTTATGCATGGTGGCCAAGAAATGCAAAAATGTAAAATGAAAAATTGTAATGTGAAAGATTGTTCAAAGGAGTCTTGTTCAGTTTATGCAAGGTTAGTCACCTAGTGAACATTGTGTCTAATGTCTCCAAGAGAGGACCAATCAAAGAATAGTATATTCACAACTTAGGGGATGCAGTGCATCACATCAACCCACCAAGAGGAACGCAATATGCTTAGAAATATCACACTTATGAAGGAAATCACACCCAATGTCATCCACAAAGTGACAAATGCATCACGTAAATGACAAGGCTACACTAAGAAGCATGAATGAAAATATATGCCCCACACTTTAAAGGAATTGTGACACATCATTCCGTGAGCAATTACTTTAAAGTAGAGAAGAAAAGAAAATGCAAAGAAAAAAAAAACAAGACATGAGAGCCAACTTAGAAAGCTCTATGCCAAGTCATATGTTTCGAAGTTAGGCTATGTCATGTCAAGGAAAAATGAAAAGGAAAGAAAGAAGGGAGTTTCCCCTCAAAAAAGAAAGCACACCAAACACATAAGGGATCTATGGATTTGGGGTCAGTATGTTTGTTGCTGCAATGTTTTGTTTAAGGAGGTCAAAACTATCATCATTCCCCAAATACACATAGAACTAGAAGAATGACACAAAGAGAGCGAAAATAAAGAAAGCAAAGTTCGTTTTGAGTCAACACAGAAGAGACATTGCAGTCTCAATGCTTTGCAACATCCCCAAAAGGAAAACACAAGTGAAAAGAAAACACAAATCCAAAAGAAAGTGAAAAATCTTTTGGGTCAACATGAAGGAGACATTTCAATCTCAATGCCTTGTGTCATCCCCAAAAGGAAAAACACAAGAAAAGACAAAGTTAAAAGGAAAAGAAAAAGGTTTGGGTCACCATGGAGGAGACATAGGGAATCTCAATGCTTTGCATCATCCCAAAAAGGAAAACACAAAACAAAAAAAGAAAAGTACAATGCACGAAAAATAGAAGAATAGAGGTACAAATAGAAGAAGTGTACAAAGAGAGAAAAACATGAGATGCACGATATGGAGGAACATGATATGCACATGAAAAGAAAAGAAAAAGGAAAAGATAAAAGGCTAGCTAGGAAAAGGCAAGTCAACCATCTAACAAGTCATTCGCCTCCCAATCATGTTCAGTGTAATGCAAATGCAGTTGACTGTCCAAAGGAGGAATCACAAGTGCCGAACTAGGGGTTGTACCAGGTTCTTCACTTGGTGGAAAGGATTTATCAGTTAAGCTCATTGTGGATGAGAATAAAGAGTTCAAATCATTGTGTATTTCTTCATCTATTTTAGCAATCTTTGCATCATCATCGTCATCATCAAGATTAATAACAATGGGAGGATGAAGGGTGATTTCTAAGGATGGATGTATCAAGAGTATTGGTTGTTGGATGGGTTCATTTTCTTGTGATTGTTGGATTGAGCTATCGTATGGCAGGTTATGAGAGGGAAGGTGGTTGCTTATTACTTCTGTCAAGGGTGGAGCTTATTTTTCTTTATCATTTTCCATATGAGATTGATGAGCAAGGAAACAACGGCGACGCCTACATTCTTGAGCACCGAAATTTCATTTAATTCTATTTTGGAGTTGTTGATGTGTAAGAGCATATTGAGTTGGTATAGGTTCTTCTACTTTTGAAGGGGGAAGAGCGGGAGAAACTGAAGAGGATGGATCAACCATTTTCTCTTTTTCTTTATATACTTGTTTGGTTCGAGGAGGCTAAGTAGGGTTTATGTTAGGGTCCCTCAGTCATTTAAACAATGGTGGGGAAGAGTCTAGAGGGATTTGTTGAGGAGTTGTGGTGGTTTGTTCAATATCAGGTTTAAGTGTAATCATGGTTTCATCTAGGATAGGATGGGTGGAGGTGGATGAAGATGTGTTACGAAGAGATAATTCAGTGATCTTTTTGGCTTTAAACTTTTGATAAGCGATGTAAAAGAAGTCTTTTCGAGGGGTGATAGGTTTGGTGGGTGTAGGCCAAAAGGCTTCTAATGAAAATTTACCTTTGGAAGATAAAGGATTAAAGCCACTATGGTGTACGGTGACTACCTCATTTCCATGTGGAAACTTTAAGCACTTATGAACAACTGATGGGACCGCTTTCATTAAGCGAAGCCAAGGAAGTTCTAGCCACAAATGAAATTTGTTAGATTGTGGAATAATATAAAATGTTACATCCAAATCCGTAGGTTCTATTTGCAAAGGTAGCACAATCGATCCAATCGTAGGGCATGCAAAACCATTATGTGTTTTAATCCATGCAGTCAGTGTATTATAGTCATCTTGATATAGATCATGTAATACTAGAAACTCCTCTGTGATCAAGTTCTCACCACAAGTGGGATCTATTAATATCCCATTAGTAGGTTTATCATAGATTCTACCAGCTATGTAGAGAGGACCATCAGGAAGCTTTTTTAGTATGTCTTTAGCAAAAAAAGTAATATCAAGAGATTTAGTGGTGTGGCCCTTGTGAGGGATAACATCTATTGTAGCTACAAGTTTATCCACAGGACTAGCTTGGGTAACAATAGGAGGTGTATCAGGTTGTTCGTTGCATGTATCAATGGTCATTACATCAGGAATTGAAGGTTCAGTAGCCTTGGCAAATGAGGTAGTGTGTTTAGGCATAGGGTTGGTGAAAATTTGGAGATTTTGGTTAGGGGGTGCAACAAACTTATTGCTTTGATCATTAACACCCATAATGGTCAATTCACTTGAACCAATGAGGTCTTGGACTAAATGTTTATGAAGCTTGCAATGTTCAATGTCATGGCCATTTTGATGATGAAAATGGAAATAAGCATTAGGTTTGAAGGTAGGTGGTAAGGGTTGATTAGGATCAAGTGGTCAAACAAGCGGTAAGGTAAGCATGTGCTTTTGGATTAGTTGGTTCATTGTATGGTGGAGGGTGTCGGGTAAAGGGGTGAAATGTCTATTCGGATCACCATACTGATAAGGCATGGTTGTCTTAGAAGTGGCCATTTAGTTTTGAACTTGTGGAGTTGGATGCAGTTGGGCTGAAGGAGGCGGATTAAACTATAAAAAGCCTCGGTTAGGTTTGTGTAAATTTTGTGTCTTGTGTTGGTTTTGATTGTTATGTTCAGGTTTGTCAACTCAGCTAGAAGTGAACTAACTCACAACTTGAAACCGATTTTTTATAATCACATAAGGTTGTACACAAATGCATGAATGAAGGAAATTTCATCATGGTAATTTTATTTTGAAGTTTAGTGTGCAAATTCTCAATAAACATCTTTTGTAGATGTGCATATGGAATTTTTACATCAACTTGAGCATATAAGGATTGGTAACAAGAGATGAAATCTATCACTTTTTCATCGGTGTTTTGTCTACATCGCATAAGGTCATCCATTGTCTTTTTAGGTGTCATGTGAACTTGAAAGTGATTAATGAAAGCTTCCACCAATTCGTTAAATGAGCGGATGGAATGATTGGGAAAGTTGGAAAACCATTCTAAAGTGGTATCCTTCAAGGTCCCTGGAAAAAGTTTTGCTAAAATTTTATAGTCAAGGACAAAATCACAACACAAGGAGGTAAAAGCATTGAAATGGTTGATAAGATCTCATTTTGCTCTGTATTTCTCAAACCTCAGCATTTCTATTCCTTGTGTCATCGGGGTACGTAAGATTTCAAATGATAAGGGGTTTCTACGGACTAGATATGTGGGTGGAGCAGGTTGACCTTGACTAATGGTGGCAAGTTGGTGTTGCATGGATGAAACAATATTAAGGAGTTGTGTCATAAAAGGATCAAGAGAATTGGTTTGAGGTGGAAGGGAAAATGGTGATGGAGTGTAGGTGATGTTAGGGGAGGTGAAAGGAATGCTAAGGGGTGTGAAAGTGGTGGAAGGAGCTTGCAATGCCATAAAAGAAGTAGGAATGCTAGTGGAAATCAGGAAAGAATCAGCTACATAATTAGGTTGATGTATAGTTGTGTGGACTTGTGGATTGGTGTAAGTTGGTATGGAAGCTATAGTTGAAGGGGGAGGAACTTGAGATGCCCCTTGGCTTATAGGAATGTTTTTGGATTGAGTATTGGAAGAGGCAAGTTGATTGTAAATATCGACAATGTGTTTCAGCACTTGCAATCTTTCATCACTCTCAATTAAGTGATGAAGGTTCTCAATGGAAGGTATAGCAGTGGTGGAAGTTTTTTCAAGTGACAAGTCTTGTTGTAAATGTGCAAAGTAGTCATGAATATTAATAACCTTTTCTTGCAGGAGGGATTTGTTTTGATTGTCAACATGCATAGGATGGAAATGGGAAGGAATAGAAGTGGTATTGTTAGGGCCTAATGCACAATTGTCCATACTAGGAGTAGGATCTCATGATATCCCAACGTCCACAACGAAAGTGGTATCGCAAGATGCCATGACTCTAGAACTTCATCTCACTAAAGTATTATCAACGGGGCACCAAACACTCATGCAAGTACCACAAAGGAAGGGTGTCTAAAAATGAAAAATAATCTAAGAATTGGAAATGCCAATAACAGAAAATATGCTAAATGTAACAAAGATGCAAATATAGAAAATAGAAATGTAGGAAAATGCTAAAAAAAGCACATGACTATTGTTTAAAATGTGTAGAGGGACTAATTCGCCCTAGGTGGCGAATGAGTCCCAGGATGTAATTTTTTTTTGTTTTTCAGAATTTTAAGGATGATTTGAATGCTTTTTAGAATGCAAGTACAGATGTACAATGCAGAGTTTTACTTTTTTCAATGAAAATGAATGCAAAAATGAAAGCTAAATGAATGTTTCATTAATGCAAAATGAAAGGTCCTAGAATGCAATAACAAATGAATGTCCTAATTGAATTTCAATGTAAATGGAAACTAGGATGTGAGATATGAATGCAATCAGAAGTTTAAAATGTTCAAAAGTTGAGTTCACCAAAATGTGACATAGATTTTTGGACCTAAAAGAATCTCTAACTCTTATAGGGTTTTTAACCTAAAAGGAGAGTTTAGATCCAAAAATGCTTATGTAACACTCAAATTAGGATGTATGCAATGAGATATGATGTAAATGATCTTAACTAAATGCAATTAAATAATTAAGATGACCTAAAATGAATGCAAAAGTGCAATTTCAGCTATGTTTGAAAATACATTGTAATATGCAAACAACTATGAAAATGAAGAAATTATGCAAAACAAAAGGTACATGGGTAAATTTGAGTGCACCTGGATGAAATATGACCTATCTGGAGTATCTGGAATTTTGATGAATTTTACTGATTTTTCATAGTAGGACTCGTTCACCAAGGGTGGCAAATCAGTCCTCCAACTGGTGAAAAAGTGTTAGGAACTGATTTTTGATAGTCGGGATCCAGAATCTGACAAAATACAGATTTTCAAATTTCAAGTGGGACTCATTCACCAAGGGTGGTGAATCAATCCTCCCCAAGATTTCTAGAAAATCAAGAAGCAACTCTACTACACCATATTTTGAGATGTTTGAATGTCGGGTTGTCGGGGTCAGTTCTGTCGGAAATAAACAAAAAACACTCAAAATGCTTGAAAGGATGATAAGTTGACTTCAAGAGCCTAGTTGACTTAATTTTCACTTTTCAACACCTTTAAACCTATTAAATATGCAAAACAAGGCTACAAATACACATGCAAAAAGGGGGAAAATGTTGGGGGGTTAGTGAATAGGGGTTTTCCTTCGTCAAACCCCACTTTGGTAATCAAACCCAATAGAAATAAATGGAATGCAAAGGAAATGATAAATGAACAACATGAAAGTGTTACTAACTTACCAAGATCCTTGTATATGTGAGTCTAAAGTAGAGTCAATGGTTGCTCCAAAGTGCTTGAAAGTGCTTAAGTTGATGATGTAGAATGCTTGAGTGCTTGAATATATTAGGGAGATTGAATGCTTGAATGTGTTAGATGTAAAATGAGGTGAAAAACACATATTTATACAATTATTATGCCTTACAATCCATTCATACCTCATCACAAGCCGACACATGAAGTGAGTTTGAATAAATCTTGAAATGAAATTTGAAATATTTTGAATTTGGAGCCAAGGGGGACTCATTCACCACCCATGGTGAATGGTTCCAACCTAGGACCTAAAACCATGTGTCATGAAAAATGTTATGTTTAATATTTTTTGTTGAGATAAGATCCAAAAACACACTTAATATAAGCATATGAGGGCAAGGGACAAAATAAAGCATGAGAAGGGTGTAAATAGTGAATATTTACCTAGAAAAGCATGAAATCTTGTTACAAGACCTTACAACACTTCAAAATAGGACTTTTTGATGAGTGAAAAGGTTATTTTTAGGTGATTTGCATTAAATGGAGTCTAGAAGAATGTATAAATGTTTTACAACACTTCACAACACCTTCACAAGACGTCGTTCTTTGAATTTTAGTACCTAAATAAGCCAGTTCAAGCCATGATATATCATAAAATCAAAGCAACATAGTTCCAACACCATGAAACAAGACCTAAAAGACCATGAAAATTACAAGGGGCCATTTTTCTATGACACACCTTATCAAGCTTAGCCCAAACCTCATCTGACATCGTTGTAGATGGTGTTGTCCCATTACAAACAACTAACCATTGATCTCTCTCTTCAAGGAGATCCTCTATTTTGAGTTTCCACATCTCATAACTAGATCCATTGAATCTTTCAATATCTAGATGAGAAGTAGAACTCATTGTAACACACTTCTTTTACAAATCTACAATAACACAATAGTAAAATCTCCCACTATAGCCAAAAACACTTCTTTTACAAATCTGCAATAACACAATAGTAAAATCTCCCACTATAGCCAAAAAACCTTTAAAATTTTAAGAGAAAGGTGTTCCAAACCCTAACAAACTATTGGCTCTGATACCAAATGTTAAAAATGAAGGTAATATTGTAGCTTAAAATTTGTAAAACTATGAGATTGTAGATCTAATTAAGTACTCTTTGTAACAATTCGTGTATGATTATTTTGTTTAGATCAATTTTACCAATTGTAGAAAAGACAGAAGATTGTAGAATAATGAGACAAGAAGATAGAAGTGACAATTCATATATGTGGAGAAACCCTTCTGGGAAAATCAATAGTGCTTGTATTATTTAACCTTAGAACAAGATTACAATAATATTGTATCAATCCTTGATTTATATGCTTCCTTTCCTTCAATAATCCTTCTTCACAACCTATAATAAACTCTCATGGAACTCTCATCCACTTGCTGCAATTAATAGACAATAAATAAGCATGTAAACTCATAAGATTTGTAAAAAAAAGAGTATAAAGCTCCTCACAAAAATATATTCCTAGATTGGGCGAGTAGAGTTCCATAATGTAATATGAAGTCAAAGCAAATTCTTCCTCAATTTAGGCACCACAAACTGAACACTTAACTGAACTTTGGTCAAGAAAATATCTTGCAAACTCCACCTAAAAGTTGTTGCCCAATAATGGGCCCACTTGACTGAGCCTTGTAAATATCTTCTCATGCAAAAGGTGTTAACTAGAAGATTCCAACTTGGGCGCCCAAGGTGGTCCCAAGTCAATCTTAGTGAATCGAAACATATCCCTCCACCAATTCATGCAAAAATTATGCATGATTGATCATCCCCACTTAACTTAAAGTATCCACCTATTATTTTTCATGCAACCGAATTCATTAGTCATGCAACTCGAGTCAACTCAATTCAACTAGCATTTAACTCAAATTAACTGTACATTCAACTGAAGATAACTAAACCATAACTGAACTGAACTGAATTGAACTTAACTAATCTTAACTAAACTAAACTCCACTCATTTAAATATCAATCCCTAATTTTTAGGATCTAAAACATGTATTATTTAAGTGTTATTAATCCTCCAAATAGTTAACTGAAGCAAGGTGGGTTCCACCTTCCATGTGGGTGTCCCATGTGCTCTTATTTTATAGGAGCTCTTCTCTGACGTTCCCACATGTTCCTATCATTTAGGAATAATAAAAAATGTTCATTTCATTCAAATTTAATCTATTTCTAATCCTAGTGTTGGGGAACACTTTCCAAGGACTTGGGAGATACATGAAATATGTTAAGGATTGCAATTAAATGGCATCCTATTCCCAACAAAGAGGTTATGTCTTAAGCCCTTAACATAAAGAAAATCACCAATATTATTCTTGCCATCAAAACTAATTAAACCTTATCCACATATCTTAGTAGATGTATCATCACCAAACCTAACTAGTCCTCTATATTTTTCATGTTTAACAAACTTACTCCAATCACTATTCATATGATTAGATCATCTATTATCAATGATCTAGTAGTTCTTCCCATGTCTAGCATGAAGAGAAGACATCAAAGTTCCTTTAGTATTAGCACTTTATTTTGAAGGAATTTCCTTCACAAATCTCTCAGAGTTAGTAGAATTAGTTTCATCTTTTAAGGTCATGAACAAGAATTCACCATCCTCATCATTCCCATAGTCAGTTTCACCATAAGAGATACAAGAATCTTCTCTAACATATTAACTTTTCTTAATCATCTTAGCTTTTTTCTCCATATTTTTGTCATTCAAACCTCTATTTGGACATGTTGAAGCATAATGACCTATCTTTCCACAACTAAAAAAAATTGAAAGGCAACTTACCTGTGTACTTTCCAATACCCTTTTTCATTCTTCTTACAAAGTTAGCTTCCACATTATCAAGATCCTCCTACTGATATCTTGGTCTTCTCTGATTTTCCAACCTTAAAGGTAGTCTCAACTTTTGCATTGCTTGGACCAAATTATCTCATTTCAAAAGCAGTTAAAGAACCATACAGTTGATCTCTAGAATATTTTCTCAAATATTGAAATTCCTCAATAGCAAAAACATTATGAATATAAGATTTAGGAAGAGTCTTGAGTACCTTCTTTACCACTTCTTCTTTTAGTTCTCTACCAAGACCTATGATGGAGTTGACAATTTCATCCACCTTTTGCATGTAGCTTGCGATGTTTTAATATTAAGAAATCCATACAGTCTCAAACATAATCTTAAGGTTCTACATCTTAGCTTGCTTGACCTTTTCATCTCCTTCATAAATGCTTTCTAACTTTACCCAAATTTCTTAGGAAGTTTTCAAATTCATAACTTTCGTCAATTCAAAATTAGCAAGACCACTTAAGAGAGCATACCCTTGTTTACCATTTTCTTCATAGGCCTTGATCTCATATCAATATTTGTACCATTTGCAGGTATAGTATATCCCATCTCAACATACTTCTAGATTTCAAATCCAAGAGAAACCAAAAAAAATTCCATCCTTGACTTCAACAATGCATAATCTGATCCATCAAATAGAGGAACATCTTTCTTGTGCACCATCCCAGATCCACCTCAAGTGGTTAAGTTTTCTTCCAAGGTACCTTTCTCTAATACCAATTGTTTAATGCACAAGACAAATGAGAGGGGGGGTGAATTAGTTGTACCTTAAAAGTTAAAAACCCTCACAAAGATTTAGATCCATATTAATTCAATTAACCCTTAACCTATTAGAATGATTTATCATGAAAGAAGATAAAAGAAATAGAACCAAAGCAACACAATGCATAAAAAAACACTATATTTACATGGAGAACCCAAGAAGGGAGAAACCAAAGTGAGGATTAGCTCGCAATATAAAAGTAATAACAACATTGATTACAAAGGGCTTGCTGCCCAAAAGAAAGAAAGGCTCACTGTCAAAGGCTCACTACCAGAATAGAAAATAAGCTAGAGAAGAGTGTTACAATGAGAAATCCATCTCAATGCAACAAAAAATTTGACCATAGCATCACCAACACCTTCGCAGTCTTACTGAAGATTGAAGACACCTTTTGCTCACTACATCCAGTAATCTTACACATGAAAGCTCACATTGCACTTCACAAACTCGCACCTTACAACTCTACAATTCACATCATTTGCATAACAAACATCTATCTTGTCATCCCTCAAAAACTCAACACATATCTATACCATCTTCAACCTTGAAAAAATTCTCCAAGGTTGGTGATGCATTTCAACCATGGATATTCAAATTAGGTCAACACTAAAACATTTCTATTGTGGAAAGGAATGAAGGCGGACCACAACACACATTAAATTGGATCTAAATCCACCTATGCATGTCACACCACACTTCCAAAAACATTGAATCAACTCCATAATAAGTGTAAACACCCAAGGTCAATCAAACCCGTGTACACACCATTAAACAATTAAGTACATGCTTCCTCAAATCCAAAGATGACTCGCAGGAAACACACCACTCTTTAACATAATCCATAATATTTTAAAAATACCCTAAAATCCAATAAATTCCTTCGCAATGACTTTCACTTGAAGAATGTACACACCTAGTACACTGAAATAATTTTGTCATACACTATAACTCAAGAAACTAACTTCTGAAGCACCAAACCTCAAACAACTTCAACTAAAGAAAGATGCAAACACTATCAACACCCTTCTAGATCTGCAAGGCCTGAAACTATATAGGAGTGAATTTGCACCCCTCTCATAAATTCCCCTTTTACACCCCCTGCTTTAGAAAAATCAAACCCGACTAAGAAATTCCATATCACCTATTTGCAATGCATCCACTTGGCACTTGTGTTTTGTGTCAAAGGGGGAATTTTTGTTAGGGATGCGCACGCAGCGCACGAATGTCTGCGTTGTGCATTGTTGTCCCTAACAAATTCCTACCTTTGGAATCCAAAGGGACATTATGTTTGTTGTAGACAGATAAAAATGGCCTTGACTTGCAAACCATATTTTCTATGACGACCATGATTCTCCCTCACATAATTAAATCATTTGATTATGTCCTAATTTCGTAATTTCTAATTATTCCTCCATGATTATTCAAATAAAAAAATTACATTTATTTATTTCAATGTCACTAATTAATCCTTATTCCCTCCAATTATTTAATAACATTACCATTTATCCTTCAATCAAATAAAATTATTCATTTAACCCACTTTCCATCCCACAAAATAAATAATTAAAATAATTATTTATTGCCTTTTGTCTTATTCCCATTTATAAATTAAACATTTATTTAATTCATAAGTCAAATTTCCTCCATAAATCAAATAATTTATATTATTATTGGATTTTCCAACTACCTCATTTATGTGCCAAATCTTTTCCTTATTCCATTTATTTTCCACCGTTGATCTAATTGCTTTTAATGAAATCTCAACCCTTCATTTCAAAGCTTTCCCTAGCTTTGACCTAATGTTTCTGTAACCCTAATTCTCCTTATCACATTGAATCCTTGCCTTTGATCCTAGGTTCTTATAAACTTTTAGTCTTGGCCATCCATTCTCAATTTGGAATTCTTTAAAAGGCTCTCTCCCAAGTCATTTTATACACACAAAGTTATTTTCAGCAATACACACATAGCAAGCTTGAGTTCTTTGAGTACTTGAGCATATAATACTTCAATATATTGCTTGTCTTAGGCATAGGTCATAGTTATACTTCAATCTTAGGGAAATCATACAATTTGCAGCAAGGTGGAGAAGGCCAATGGAGGTCATTCAAAGGAAGCTTGAATACTAGGTGACTTTTTTTCATACTTTCATGTTTCTTTCTTTCCATTATGTTGTATCGTTGATTAGGGGTTTAAGTTATTATGCTACTTGCAACTAATTTGAAAACATTTCCTAGTTACATTTGGTGAACTTGACTTTGTTTTGGTATAATATCTCTTTGGTAAATTTCTATAGTATATCCTTTGATTGCATCAGACTGATTTGATCTCTAGATTCAAGATATTCCTTCATCTTTTTCATTAGGGTATTAAATATGATGGAAAAATACTATCTCTAAAGGATGGCCATCAAAGTTACATACCTATGGGTTTTATAGGAATAACAAAAAAAAACAATAAAATATTTTCAAACAATGGGAGGAATAAAAACCATAAGATCTCAACTCTTTGAGGAATTTATTCAAACATATCGTACGCTTTGTCTTTAATATTATCATCTTTCATGCATGGTTTATATAATAGTTGTGATTTCATTTGTTAGGCGTAAGTTGGAGCAAAGGCACTCTAGTAAAGTTATATGTGTTAATCAATAGTTTTGTTTTGTTTTGCATATAATTCTATTGGTTAACTCTGAAGTTATGTGATGAGATTGTCCATTGGAAATCATTATCCTAGGACTCTCTTTAAATACATTAAATCCTAGATCGCCAATTCAAAATGTTTCTATATGAAATCCACCCAAATTCTTAGAGGGTCCTCCAAATTTTGGTGAACTTTTAAGGAAACAAATATTATTTTATATTCAATCGCATCTTCACAAATCATATTTCCTTTGGGGCATTCTGTCAAAAAATTCACCTGCCTTGTATACACATCCAGATTATTCCAAAGCTTCCATTTTTGGCGTAGGTAGAGGATAATATTGTGCCTGAATGCAAGTGCATTCCCTTTGTCTATACTTTTAACAGGGTATAATATTGTGGACTAACCTCCACCGTGGTTTTTCCCCTAACAGGCTTTCCACATAAAAATTTGGTGTTATGGTGTCTTGATCATCTTTTTTATGTGCTTGCATCTTTATTTATGTTCATGTGCTGAAAATGATTTAAGATTTGAATTGAAAGTTAAAATTGTGGAACACTAATTCACCCACCCCCCCTCTTAGTGTTCCCTGAGTCCAACAATTGGTATCAGAGCAGGTTCCTCTTCATAAGTTTAACAACTTGAGGTGGATCTTGGATTACAATGGACTCTAGTGGTCTTCAACAATAGCTTATGGTGACACTTGATGATCTTGATCAGTCTAAAGCAAAAGTCATGGAATTAAGAGAAAATCTTGTGGATGATGAGAAATTCATTCAATCACTGAAGGATAAAATCAATGAGTTAAGAGAAAAAAGGAGGGAACTTTGTGATCAACTGAAGCAGAAAGAAAATAAAAACTTGGAATATTTTCACCTGAATCAGACTCTAAAAGAGATAACTGAAGAATGTGAGTGAAAAACTTGCTAGAAATAATGCTACTTTGAAGCTTGAAATGGAATCTGTGGCAATGAAGTTAACTACAGAGATTGAAGAAAGAAAGAAGAATGAGGAGAATCTGGGTCAGTCCTTGAAAGAAAAATATGAAGAATGTAGCAAAGTTAATAGTGGATTCATTCAGCTGGAGATTGAACTACAACAATCTAGAAACAATGAACAAGAGCTTGAGAGACAAATAGTTATTCTTAGAGATGAGCTTGCCACTGCAAATGAGTTTAAGGAAAAGTTGAGGATTAGTTTTGCTAAGCTTGATGAGATGGCTAAAGGACAAAAGGAAGCAAATGATAAGCGAGGCCTTGGCTATGTGAAAGATGAGAGCTCCAGATCCAAACAAAAGGACTCTAAAAAGAAAACTCAAAAGAACAAAGGAAAAAGATATCCGATAAGGCAACTCAATGCTCAAAAGTTTAATGGTTACTACTTTGTTTGTAATAAATTTAGACATATGGCTTCTCAGTGTAGAAGTAAGATAAATTCTAGCAGTCAATCATTTCCCAGTTAGTGCTATAGTTGTAATAGGTTTGGTCACAAGTCAACTAAATGCAAAAGTATGTATTTTAGTGCAAGGAATGTTAAATTCTACACCTGTGGAAGACTTGGACGTGTTGCTAATCAATGCATATCAAAGGGAAACCTCTAGAATGAATGAATCAAACAAATAAATCTGATATGCTACAACTATAAAAAATCTGGTAACGTTACAAGATTATGCAAGAATAGAAACATGGACAGAAGAGGTCCGGTATATCAAGGAAGAAATTTATAGAAAGATGACAAAGGAAAAGGAAAAGCATCTGTGGAAGAGATAAGAGATCATATAAAGAAAGCGTGGATAAAGAAGAGTGGATCTGATGAAGGTAATAAGACTGTACCAAAAGCTCCCTCTAGAAATTGATCTTAGGCCTTTGGCCTAGGGGGAGTTTTTCAAGAAAAATAATTTGATCCCCTATCAATAGCTGGCGCCGGAATGTAGGAAATTGTCAGTAGCTGTGATAAAAGTTTGCAAATGCATCAGTGATCACTTTTGCATAAATATGAAATGTAGAAGATCTGTAGATGAATTTTTCTCTAGCTGTATGAGAAAAAAGAGTTACTGAAACTCCTAGGGAAAAGTGTTTAATACAACAAAAAGGTCAAGTGTACAAAGCTATAAAAGGGTATTTGGAACCCGCATTTGTCACCTTGCACCAAAGTAAAAGAGAAGGATATATTTTGCAGAAAAATCTCAAAGAAGTCAAGTAAATTCAGTGATGAATTCATCAGGTACTCCATTCATTTGTAAAATTTCTAAATTGTGCTCCATAGAAAAACCCCACTTGGTACGGAAAATGAAGCAAAATAAATGAACAATGACTTTGGATGAATATAGTAGTCGGAAGGTCAGGGATGTAAGAAATTTGTTTCCAGTCGATGAATTGAAGTGGCTTAAAGGTGTGAAACATAAGAATTTGGACATCTGGAATGAGTTTCCTTATTTCGTCAATGCAGAAGTGGTCAGGTTTATCTTGAACAGATTAGATGATGATATCCTTACAAAAGATAAACCCTATCAAATTTCAAAACAAGTAATCAGAAATCTGACACGATTATGCAATATTGGAGATGTCTCAAAAAAGAAGTTGATCCAGAACTTTGAAGTAAAAGCCCTAATCAGTGTAAACGGAGATCAGAGGGCTCTGGTAATTACAACGATCAAAGATCCATTAACAAGGTACATTGCATATGGAATTTCATATAAAATTTTCTTCAAAAATAAGGAAGGAGAAACCTCTGCAGGTGTAGTCTACATTGTGCACAAAATGATAATGGAAGACGAAGACTTTGATTTGTGTGGATTGTTGAAGGATCAATTGATGGAAAATGTGCAATTGATGAAGGATATAGATTACTCTTTTAGGTTTGGTACCCTAGTTATATGCATTATGATGTATTTTATGAATTGCTTACCGAGCAGAATGATAATGTGGTATGGAAGGAATATATACCAGTTCCTAAGCAAATCTTTGATCATTTCACCACTCTTGAAAATGGTGAATAGTTATATGAAAACTTCTTTAGAAAGTTGTTAGGAAAGTTTGAAGTAGGTGGTGTTCCACTCCCGGTAAAAGCAGTTGAAGTTGGATGTTCTTCTGGTAAGGTGGAGAAAAATTAGAAAAGAGCAAGAGAGTTAGCTGATGGCACTCCTCTAACACCCAAGTCAACAAAAGTTGAGGGAAAAGGTAAAGAGAAGATGGTTGTGGATATAACCAATGAAGATTCTGATGAATACACACCAAGAGATGAACCAAAACTAGTTGAACCGATTGTGATAATAATAGAAGAAATTGATGAAGAAGGTGCTTTATTCAAAGCAAAAATACTACAGATTGTTCAAGAAGAAGATGGAATGCAAAAGATAGGTGACATATGGATAAATGAACCATCATATGAACAGGACTTCATTGAGGACACTCTAGGCAGATACTTTGTGGACAATAACATTGAATTAGAGAATTTTCATAATGTACTTCTAGAAGAATTAATTGAATGTATTAGGGAAGCTATGGCCTTTGTGCCTCAGGACAAGAAAGAAGAAGAAATAATCTTACATCTGAAAGAGAAGTTTAGGCTATCTCTCGCTAAACTGAAAAATAAAATTAATGTGTTAAGACAATACATTGACTTAGCAAATAAGATCTACAATTATTGTCTTAGGTGGCCTCCTATGGTTGGAAAATGTAAGGACAAGTTGAAGAAAATTGAGAATGAGTTGATCAAAATTGGTTAGTATTACAATATGTTTCAAGACCGGGATGGAGTAGTTAAGAAGAAAATTCATGAGTTATAGGTTGAGCATGCAAAGGTTCACTTTTCCAAAAACACTCTTATGGATACTTTCTGGAAAGTGAAGGATCAAACCGAATGCAGACTGGAGCAAATGATTGAAGTTCTAAAGAAAGGAGAAAAGCTGGAAGAAGCCATTACCATTCCTAAATCCCTTGTCCAAGTTATCAACAGGACATCAAAAAATAACTGTTTGATAACAATTATTGGGATTGCAGTAGATGCTTGGAAGAAATTTCTTTTGGAGATGAAAGATGAGTATGAAATAATTTTTTGATATGTGTGGTAGTTGCAATTCTTCAAATTTTGATCAATTTTTGCATCAACAAAGGGGGAGAGAGTATAGTAGGAGGAAGAGCATTAAAAGTTTTTTCATTGATGTCAAAGGAGGAGAGAATGCAATGAAAAATTCCTTGACATCCAAAGGGGGAGCAATTTTTTATGATTTTTGAAGTTTTGAGTTTTGGTTCCGACACTTAGTCATTTTTCACTAAGTGTTGCCATCAATGCCAAAGGGGGAGATTATTGGAATATGGCTTTGGGAGACTTTTTATGGCTTCTAGTGTTGTCATTGATTGCAATTGAAGTCATTATCTCAATCTACAGATTAGAATCTACTTGCATCGACATAAATTGTAGTAGGCAGTGTGTTACCGACAAAAAGTATGAAGAACGGGGTATCTGGTCAGCTAGTCAATCTGTATACTTCACTGGATCACCATTTTGTGTTGTGGACCCCTAAGAAATATTGCTAAGCTTTTATGTTACCTTATTGATAAATTTTTTGATGTTGTAGCAATTGGTGTACGAGTTAAGAGATTCAGTAGAATGATTTATTGTTTATTTTCTCATTATGGAAGACTTGGTGTATATAGCGTGTCGCATATGTATAAGGAGTAGTTTTTTTAATATTTCTTATGTTGGGAATTTTGATTTGGGTCCTAGCTATAGACTATCCAACTTGTGCAGGTGCGCATTAATTTTAATTGGTGATTTGGGCCGACTGTTGGAGAATATTTCATGTTTTGTTGAAGCCGACTTAAGTGATTAAAATATTTGCTAGTGGATATATAGATATGAGATTAGTAATTCATTTTTGTAAGTGTGTGTGATGTTGTAAGAAGGTGTGTGTGAGAAATTTTAGAGCAGTTGTATGAGTGTACATCAAAAGATCTGTTGAGTGAATTTTTGCTTGTGCAACATAAGGGTTGTTGTAGCAGAGTAGAGCAGAGCAGAAGTGCGAATTGGACAGAAGGTCCAAAAATTTTTTTATGAGCTTCAATGGAATTGAATCCAGGCATTTGTAGATACTATCTTCTCAGTTCATTTTTCTTGTAATCACAAATTTTTTGTAAGGCAGTGAGCCTTTCTTATTTTGAGTAGTGAGCTCTAGGCAGCGTGCCTGAATGCAAGAGCATTCCCTTTTTCTATACTTTTAATAGGGTATAATATTGTGGACTAAGCTCCACTGTGGTTTTTCCCTTAACAGGGTTTCCACGTAAAAATATTGGTGTTATGGTGTCTTGATCATCTTGTTTATGTGCTTGCATTTTTTTTGGTTCATGTGTTGAAAATGATTTAAGATCTGAATTGAAAGTTAAAATTGTGGAACACTGATTCACCCCCTCTCTTAGTGTTTCCTAATTCCAACATTCAGAACCTACTCATCCTTTTTTTCATCTGAGTTTCCCATTTCTCTTTTTGTGACCATCTACTTTTATATATTTGTTGAATCTTGATGATTTCTCAACCACAACCAAGCATAAAGTAACAAAAAAATTCATAGAAGAAATACACAACTACTAAGAAGCCACAATGAGAAGCCAAAATATG
>VDFB02168173.1:0-51476 GCA_007258455.2 Sequoia sempervirens
AGACTAAAGACGTTCCTAACCTCTCAAGTAATAGCAGAGCAAGAGAAGTTAGAAATTGACAAGGTAGATTTTCTGACAAAATACTTCGATAAACTCTTTCTCAACAAACATCTACACACTTCAATGCAAGCTGAAATCGAGATCATAAAAGCATAACACAAATAACGGAAATCTGAGATTTTGGACCAAGGCAAAGGAGGCTCATGATTTTATTACTCAAACTTCTAGAACAAAGCTCACTTCTAACATGCTT
The DNA here is from genome assembly GCA_007258455.2 of Sequoia sempervirens. NCBI lineage: Eukaryota > Viridiplantae > Streptophyta > Pinopsida > Cupressales > Cupressaceae > Sequoia > Sequoia sempervirens. The sequence continues at coordinate 254 of VDFB02168173.1, forward strand.
GGAACAAGAAATTGCAGCTAAAGAGGCTTGCAATCTTATTCTTACACAATAGAAACAACAATCACACTAACTCCTTGTTGGCTAAAGAGGCTCAACAATTTGCTATCACAACACAATTGAACGACACTTGAATAACAAATAGAAGGCAAAATAGGCTCAGCGTTTTGTTATCACTAGCATGGTTAAAGAAACTAATGAGCAAAGGCTCTTATTTATAGAGAAGCAGAGGAGTAGGGAACCCTAAAATCTCCTTGCTTTCACAATCTAGGGCTTGCTCAACAAGCAAGCTTTATTACTAAATCTAGAAAGAAGATAACACCTAAAACCCTAGAAAGCAGAAAAAGCGGGAAACGCCAACTATTACATCTTATCTTCTTTCTCTTCTCAAATAATGGATAAAGATCATTCCAAGAATAGAAAGAAAGCGGGAAAGAAAGCTTCTAGATGAAAGCCGCTTTAAAGCTCGATCTCATCCGCTAGAAAATTGGAAATGGTGTCCCGGTTCGGTGCATCTATGCCAACTAAGGCAATATTCTGATTCTTTAAGATCTCTTCACCCTTAGAGAATCTTTCACTTTTTCAACTGTTTTATGAGTTCTATTCTTGCAAAACATCGCTGCCCAAAAAGATGACTCACTAATTGATAACTTGGCGGCTCTGCAACTTTATGCTTTTGACACCTCTCTTGATTTCCATCAGAAGAGTATTGCAACACTCTTTTCCGATACCTTTCCTCTTTCTCATATCACACCTTCTCTCGTTCTTCAGCTGAGATGATGAAGTTTTTACATAGTGCTGATTTGGTCTTAAACTCAAGGGGAGTGTACTCCATATTGAAAACCTTGAAGAATGACTGTAAACTCGCCTATGTTCAGACAAGCTTTGAGCAACTTTCTTTTTTTAGAATGCTGGTTTTTCGTCTTCAAGCGGACAAATTTTTGGAAATTTTTTGAGATATGGGTTTTACTTTCGAACCGTTTATAAAGACAACCCGGATCTTCGTTTTGAAAATCTTGAATTTTGCATTTCTACAAAAAAGCAGCAAACCCTAATTTCTTCAATTTTCACCGAAAAGCTGGCGCACTACAGGTTTTGTTCGAGAATACAATTAGAAATGGACCGGAGTTGATCGAGGATATATGAAAAATACTTGACGTTTGATCGAAAAAGCAGCCAACCCTAGATTTTGAATTTTCTTGAAAAAAAGCTGCGATATGGGTTTCCTTCAGAAGACTGATTGGAAAGGACCCGGATGGTTGAAATTTGAATGCACTGAGGTTTTCACTGACATGCAAAATAAAAGCACTTGCTGCAACTTGATGAAGTTCTTGAAAAATTCTTCAGAAGATTGAAGAGAAAAGACCCAGATGATTGAAAAATGGAATGCCTTGGTCTTCTTCTTGAAAAGTTTGATCTTCTGGATGAAAAAGCTTGAAAAAGCAAGGGTTTATGTTGCTGGTCTGAAAAATATGATTAAAAACCAGCAAGCTACGTTCTTGAATCTTGAAAAAATTTCTTCAAACTTGCTGCTCCAACTTTCTCCCTTGAAGGCTACCTGCAAAAATAATGAAAATAACATAAAAGAAAGATGTTAAAAAGACTTAGGGTTTTGTTATTGCTTTGCTTTCTTTTGCTTTTATCTCCAAAACCCTAAATCTCAGCTTCATTGAACTTGGACGCCTCTTCTTCTTCTCACAAATTTTGAAATTTTGAAAATCTTCAAAAATTCTCTAAGGCATGGAACTCTGGGCGCCTTTCTTCAAGAGGGAAACGGCTGCAGGTATTAGATCAAAATTTTGACATTTCAACTTTTCTTCATTTTACATGCTACTTAGCCAATGATTTCTCATTGACAGACCAACCCGACAGGCGAGCTGAGTGGTTCACGATGGAGCCTGACTGAAACTGAGAAAGAAGTTCTGGAGGAGCCTTTGGCTAAAAACTTCATTTTGACCTCTGAATTCATGGGAGGCTTTTCCTTCCAGGGGCTCCGAACTTTCACAGTGTTAGCCATTTCTTGATTTTCAAGTTCTTCCTTCTCCTTTTGATTTTCTGGTGAATCTTCGATTCCAGGAGCTACGCTGATCCGATTGACTGGCCGACAAGCCCACTGGATAGCTTAGCTGAAATCAACGAGATGATCCTGGAGACTGCGTTGGTGAATTCCATCATCTTAGAGCTCAAAAGTTTGGGCGCCCTTTCTCTCCAGGGGCGCTCAACTTGACCAGACTTAGTTTATTTTACATTTTTCTGTGTTTGCTTCTGAACCTTGGTTTTTAGCCTTTGTCGGACCCTCTGTTTGGTGCTTTGTATCTGGCGACTGCGACCTCCGATAGGCGTGCTGAGTATCTTGTTTGAAAGCTGGATAAATTGTGAAGAGATCTCATTAGACACTCGTCTGCAAATTCATCTGTTGGGACCCCTGAAAACTTGGGCGCCCTTCTTCACCAGGGGCGCCCACTTCCTCCAGACTTAGCCATTTTACTGATTTTCAAATTTCAGAGTTTGAAGACTTCGTTCTGTATGTTCATCTTTGATCTGAATTTGCTGAAGATTGAGCAGTCGGATGATCTGACGGAGACAGGCACGTCGAAGCTGGCTGAGCTCTGAAAAGAACAAGCATATTCTCAAACCCTAACGGCTAAATCAGGGCCTTCAAAAAGCTGGGCGCCCTTCTTGACCAAGGGCGCCCAAAATCTCAACACTTAGTCAATTTTTGATCTTTTTAAATTCTGGTTCTAACATCTATCTGGAACCTCCCTATTCAGCTTTGAATTCCGGATGACTGGATCGCCTGATGACTACGCCGTTGAATTCGTTGCGAAGCTGACAGAGAACTGAGCAACATTGACTGGAGGCACAAACCCTAATTCTGACATTTGGTGCCCTAAAAAGATGGGCGCCTTTTCTTGGCTGGGGCGCCCAAGTCTAGCAGTGTTAGAAACTTTTCAACATTTTTCACTTTCTTCCTCGTTCTTCGTGACTGCTCATCGTTTCATCTTCTGTTGAACGCCTAAGTGTTGATTTTGACGCCTGGCAGCCGAATGACCTCCATTGATGACCTCGGAGCTCCAAATCTCGGCTCGAAAAAGCGAGATTAGACCAGTGGGAAAAAGCCCGATTATTTTGAGATTATTTACCCGGCTTTGATATGGAAGTATTGCAGGCAATCCAAAATCCAGTTTGGACCACTGTCCGGACCAACTTTCTATTTTTAGAAAATTTTGCGATATCAGGTTTGAAGAGCCAGAGAAAAACCAGAAGCGTTACTATTTAGAAAATTTCTAAAATAGCAGTTTTCCTAAATTTTAGGGATGAAAAACTGAGATCTGGGTTTTGTAGGTTAAGCTGTTCTTAGCAGACCCAGATCGTCAGAAATTGAAAATTTTGTGTTTTAACCCCTCATGCATGACATGCACACCCAAATTTTGACCTTTTTTATTGTTTCGACAAGACTTTTACTCATTTCTTCAAAATGTCTAAGTGTAACAAAAATTTTAATTTTGGGGTACAACATTGGCTCTGTTTGGGGACCATGGCGGATACTTTCGGCATAGGAGAACCATAGAATCTCTGAAGTTTTAAGCTTAGACCAGTGCCTTGTCCATTGGGTATCGGAGTCAGCATCATTTCCTAATCACCTATTTGCAAGACTTTCCTTAATCACCTATAACTGGACTTCCTAAAAGAACCTAATAGTTGGACTTCCCTATTAATCACCTAAAACAAGACTCCTAATCACCTAAAACACGACAGGACTGTTACATAAAGGGAAAAACAACATAACAATCACATTACGAAAAGGGGAAAAACATCACGAAAAACAAGGAAAAATATTTTACAAAGAATTTACTCCACCTCTGAAAGATGTCGTTTCTGCCTAAAAGGCTTTACTTCTCTTCTCTTTGGTATCGCAGGAGACAAATCTTCAGGGATGAAGATTCTCATATCTTCATACGTCCAGCAAGAGGCACCTTGACAAAAGTCAGAATATGACGCAGGGAAGGAAGCAGGTACCACTGAGTCACCAACTTTGTCGTCGTTCACCTTCAAGATCTCTCTGTTGTCAATCTTTGGGATGTCTTTACCATCGATCTTTGAGATGTCTTTGCTGTCGAACTCTTCAAACCAATCAATCGCGTTCCACACCCTATTTCTATAATGTCGTAGATGATCCTTTCTGACTTGGAAATATCCTTTGATTGGGTCATCGATCAGTTCCACATCACCTTTAACACATAGGAGTTCAATTCCCATATCTTTGGCATTTTTGAGGCCTAATAAAAGCGCCTCTTTTTCAGCTTCAGTAAACTCCAATTGCAGGCCATATGACAATGGGTACAATTGTTCTTTAGGGGAGATGATCACTTCCCCTGCTCCTGATTTTGTATTAGAACCACCTCCATCAAACTGTATTGTCCATAAATTTGCATCTTCTGTTGGTCTCTTTTCTGGACAAGCAATATTCTGGTCTTCACTTTTTACCTCTGATAGCATCATATAATTACCGAGACCTGCTGCTTGATGAAGGGTTTGGGGTGGGGGGTTTGGGATTTTCACCACCATGAACTGGGATTTGGGTTCAGGTTCTATCTTGATTCTGCCTTCCTCCACAGGAATGGTTGCAGACGACCAATCTAACTGCATTGCACCACCAAGATCTCTGCAGAAGCTCCGGCTCAACAACATCCCGTAGCTGGGTGGAATGTTAGCCACTAGGATATTCATCACAATTCTTTTCTCCGGACATGCCACCAACCTTACTTGAGTGTTCTTCATTTGTCCGACCAATGGTACTGACTCAGATTGAAGCGAATAGCACTCATTCTGAGTTTCTGTGCACGAGAGTCCCAATGCCTTCATCACTTGTAGAGGCATTACGTTGTCTGAGGCTCCTGAGTCAATGATACAATTGCTCAATTTAAACCCTCCTATATACAAAGATATAAAGAAAGGTTTGGGCTTTTCTTTCACTGGAATAGATGACTCGAGCAATGTAGGCTGAATTGAAGCTTCTTTCTTTGCATGTTGTATTATTCTGTCCAGCTGCTCAGGATGATCACGAAGATATTCCAGCTGAGAAATCTGCACCGTGCTCTTCATCAAGGCATCTACAATGTCAAACTTGGCCGGAGATGGGCTTTGAGCAACTACTTTAACATTCTCTTGTTCTTTAGCTCTCCACCTCTCTTCTTCTTTTTGCGCTTGCAGTCTCTCTTCTTCTTCTTTCTGCGCTTGGAAGTGCAAAGCACTTGTAAACACAGGCAAAGGGTGTCTTCTGTGATTTGCTGCAAGAGAGTAATGGCGGAGGTCTTTTTTTTCTTCAATAACGGGTTCAAAACATCCCACTGCGGAGTCGCCATCGAAGTTGTCCGTCTGTGGTGAGACAACATTCGAACTTGGTGTTGGGACGAAACTGGAACTGGGTGCAGTATCAGCATATCCCATAATCTGATTCATTCTTAAGTTCTCAGGACATGTAGAACCGGCATGCTCATCGGTATCATGAAAGGAACAAAATACTGCGTGTGGTGCAGCTTCAACTATTTGTCTTGGTGGAGGTGTTGGCAACTGTGGTTTGTAACTATTGCAAGGCTGAAAATCATTTCTCCTCGGTTGATACAGTTGCTGAGGTTGATACTGTTGTTGAAGTTGATATTGCAGTGGTGGTAGTGCGAGCATCTCATTGGCTACCTTCTGTAGCAGTGGATCTGCAGAACTCTGAACCAAAGGTCTGATTGAATCCTTCTTCATTATGCCAGAAATGATCATATTATCTTCCAGCTCAATGGCGTGTCTTTGTGCATCCGTCAATTCTGTTTCTTTTGCTGTCTTCAAGAAGAAAGCTATCTCTGATGGAAGAGCATTTATGAAGCAACTCATCAGAATCTCCGGTGATGGATTAAGTGTAGAAGAAATTCGCGCAACAAGACGATTAAATCTTGCTACAAACTCCCTCATGGGCTCGTTGCTCTCCATCTTTGAATTTGCAAGTTGGGAAAACAACAGATGACTGTCTTCAGCGGGCTTGAATCTCGCCAAGAATTTCTCGATCATAGTCGCCCAGCTTGTGATAATACCCGGCTCTAAGTGACTGAACCAATCCGCAGCATTTTCAATAAGAGTCTCCACAAAGAGACACACTGCGATGTCTTCATGTTCCACGTGCAAGATGGCGCAGGCCGTTGAGAAGGCTGAAAGATGATCATCAGGATGTTGGGTTCCATCGCCATGAAACCGTGGAAAGTGCTTCCTCGACCCCTTAGGCAATTCATGATGTTCCTGCAAAGCCAAAGGTCCAATGATGTTACCCCAAGGTAATGGGGGTGGACGTCTCAAGTTCCTTCCAGCATTATTGTTGTTATCACCCATTGCTTCTGCTGAATCAAGCAATAGGGTGCCAGATAGTCATACTCGTGACATAAAGCCTAAGCTTTCTTTGTTGTTTTATGCCTCGTGCCCCACGGTGGGCGCCAGAAAACTGTTGGCGTTTAAATTCGCACCTCTGGAATGCGGATTTGAAAACGGACAGCTATGCACAGATAAACTGCTCTTCAAATTAGGAGGCTCCCTCTTGCTGATATTCAAAGAAGTAAACTAAAACTAAAGTTGCCTATCTTTTTGATCAGCTAGAGCACAAGGTTATAAACACAAGCGCCCATGACTGAGATTTTTCTGATTTAAGAACCCATTCTGACCCAACCTAGACTAAAGGCGTTCCCTAACCTCTCAAATTATTAAGCCAGGAGCAAAGAGAGTTAGAAATTATTAAGGTGGGTTACCTGCAATAAAATGCTTAGATAAAGCTCTTTCTCAACAAGCATCCTACACACTTCAATCTGAGCTGAAATCGAGATCCTTAAAAAGCATAACACAAATACTTGAATGCGAGATTTTTGGACCAAGACAAGGGGAGGCTCATGATTTTATTACTCAGAGCTTCTAGAACAAAGCTCCTTCTAACATGCCTGGAATAAGAAATTGCAGCTAAAGAGACTTGCAATCTTATTCTTACACAATAGAAACAACAATCACACTAACTCCTTGTTGGCTAAAGAGGCTCAACAATTTGCTATCACAACACAATTGAACGACACTTGAATAACAAATAGAAGGCAAAATAGACCGATTTTGTATCACTAGCATGGTTAAAGAAACTAATGAGCAAAGGCTCTTATTTATGAACAATGGGAGGGTAAAGACCTAAAATCTCCTTGCTTTTCACAATCTAGGGCTTGCTCGACCAAAGCCAACTTTATTACTAAATCTAGAAAGATAACATCTACAAAACCCTAAATGAGGAAGCATGCAGCTATTACATCTTATCTTCTTTCTCTTTATAAAGAATGGATAAGGATCATTCAAGAATAGAAAGCGGAAAAGCTTCCTAGAAGAAAAGGCGCTTTAAAGCTTCGATCACATCCGGCTAGAAAGCCCCGGAAATAGTGTCCCGGTTGGAACATCTATGCCAACTAAAGGCAATATTACGATTCTTTAAGATCTCTTCACCCTTAGAGAATCTTTCACTTTTTCAACTGTTTTATGAGTTCTATTCTTGCAAAACATCGCTGCCCAAAAAGATGACTCACAAATTGATGACTTGGCGGCTCTGCAACTTGATGTTTCTGACACCTCTCTTGATTTCCAACAGAAGAGCATTGCACAACACTCTTTTCCGATACCTTTCCTCTTTCTCATATCACACCTTCTTTTGTTCTTCAGCTGAGATGATGAAGTTCTGACATAGTGCTGATTTGCTCTTAAACTCGAGGGGAGTGTATTCCATATTGAAAACCTTGAAGAATGATTGTAAACTCGCCTATGATCAGACAAGTCTTGAGCAACTTTCTATTTTTAGAATGCTGGTTTTTCGTCTTCAAACGGACAAATTTTTGGAATTTTTTCTGAGATATGGGTTTTGCTCAGAACTTCGTTGCAAGACAACCCAGATCTTCCGTTTTTGAAAATCTTGAATTTTGACTAAAAAAGCAGCAAACCCTAATTTCTTCAATTTTTCACCGAAAAAGCTGGCACCTGGGTTTTGTTCAGAATACAATTAGAAATGGACCCAGTTGATCAGATATGAAAAACACTGACGTTTGATCGAAAAAGCAGCCAACCCTAGGTTTTGAAATTTTCTTGAAAAAAGCTGTGATATGGGTTTTCTTCAGAAGACTGATTGGAAAGGACCCAGATGGTTGAAATTTGAAAGCACTGAGGTTTTCCCTAACATGCAAAAATAAAAGCACTGGCTGCAACTTGATGAAGTTCTTTGAAAATTTCCTTCAGAAGATTGAAGAGAAAAGACCCAGATGATTGAAAAATGGAATGCCTTGGTCTTCTTCTTGAAAAGTTTGATCTTCTGGATGAAAAAGCTTGAAAAAGCAAGGGTTTATGTTGCTGGTCTGAAAAATATGATGAAAAACTAGCAAGCTACGTTCTTGAATCTTGAAAAATTTCTTCAAACTTGCTGCTCCAACTTTCTCCCTTGAAGGCTACCCGCAAAAATAATGAAAATGTACATTGAAAAGAGGTGTTAAAATAGACTGTGGTCCGATGGTTTTTGCTTTCTTCCTCGCTTATTTCAAAAACCCTAAATCTCAAATTTTCTTTGAATTGACGCCATCCCTTTCATTAAATTTTGAAAATTTGAAAAATCTTCGTGTACTTTCTGCTGCTATTGAACCTCACGCTCTTCAGGGCGCTTATTTCACCGTTGTTAGTCAAAATTTTGACATTTTCTAACTTTTTCATTACTTTACATGCTACTTCACGCATCGATTTCATTGACGCATCAACCTCGACAAAAGGAAATGAAAGTATTCAATGCATGGAGCCCCGACCGAAACCCTGTTAGTTCGAGGAGCCTTTGGCTAAAAACTTCATTTTGACCTCTGAATTCATGGGAGGCTTTTCCTTCCAGGGGCTCCGAACTTTCACAGTGTTAGCCATTTCTTGATTTTCAAGTTCTTCCTTCTCCTTTTGATTTTCTGGTGAATCTTCGATTCCAGGAGCTACGCTGATCCGATTGACTGGCCGACAAGCCCACTGGATAGCTTAGCTGAAATCAACGAGATGATCCTGGAGACTGCGTTGGTGAATTCCATCATCTTAGAGCTCAAAAGTTTGGGCGCCCTTTCTCTCCAGGGGCGCTCAACTTGACCAGACTTAGTTTATTTTACATTTTTCTGTGTTTGCTTCTGAACCTTGGTTTTTAGCCTTTGTCGGACCCTCTGTTTGGTGCTTTGTATCTGGCGACTGCGACCTCCGATAGGCGTGCTGAGTATCTTGTTTGAAAGCTGGATAAATTGTGAAGAGATCTCATTAGACACTCGTCTGCAAATTCATCTGTTGGGACCCCTGAAAACTTGGGCGCCCTTCTTCACCAGGGGCGCCCACTTCCTCCAGACTTAGCCATTTTACTGATTTTCAAATTTCAGAGTTTGAAGACTTCGTTCTGTATGTTCATCTTTGATCTGAATTTGCTGAAGATTGAGCAGTCGGATGATCTGACGGAGACAGGCACGTCGAAGCTGGCTGAGCTCTGAAAAGAACAAGCATATTCTCAAACCCTAACGGCTAAATCAGGGCCTTCAAAAAGCTGGGCGCCCTTCTTGACCAAGGGCGCCCAAAATCTCAACACTTAGTCAATTTTTGATCTTTTTAAATTCTGGTTCTAACATCTATCTGGAACCTCCCTATTCAGCTTTGAATTCCGGATGACTGGATCGCCTGATGACTACGCCGTTGAATTCGTTGCGAAGCTGACAGAGAACTGAGCAACATTGACTGGAGGCACAAACCCTAATTCTGACATTTGGTGCCCTAAAAAGATGGGCGCCTTTTCTTGGCTGGGGCGCCCAAGTCTAGCAGTGTTAGAAACTTTTCAACATTTTTCACTTTCTTCCTCGTTCTTCGTGACTGCTCATCGTTTCATCTTCTGTTGAACGCCTAAGTGTTGATTTTGACGCCTGGCAGCCGAATGACCTCCATTGATGACCTCGGAGCTCCAAATACGCTTCTGAAAAAGCAGATTAGACCCAGTAGGGAAAAACTGATTATTTTGAGATTCTGACTGCACCAACTGATATGGAAGTATTTTGAGCCAATCAAATCAGTTTGGACCGGGACCAACTTTCTATTTTAGAAAATTTTGCCGCGATCCGTTTGAAGAAAAAACCCGAAAACCCGAGCGTTACTATTTCGAGAAAATTTCTAAAAATAGCAGTTTTCCTAAATTTTAGGGATGAAAAACTGAGATCTGGGTTTTGTAGGTTAAGCTGTTCTTAGCAGACCCAGATCGTCAGAAATTGAAAATTTTGTGTTTTAACCCCTCATGCATGACATGCACACCCAAATTTTGACCTTTTTTATTGTTTCGACAAGACTTTTACTCATTTCTTCAAAATGTCTAAGTGTAACAAAAATTTTAATTTTGGGGTACAACAAGGAGGCAATCTTAGAGACTCTTTTACCCTCCTCCAACCGCTCAACAGAATTGGCGCTAGAGGTAGGGCAGCATTGAATTGTTCCAAAGGCTGGAAGGAACTAGTATGAGCTTTGCAGTTCCAAATCAGAGGTATGTTAGATCTCTCTTATGTCAAAAAATCCAAGAAAAGAGAAAAAGTTGAAAAATTCAAAAAAATCAAAAAATTGGAAAATCAAAAAAGAGATTTCTCAATGGATGGGCACTTTTCTTGTTTTCAAAACAATCTTGTGGATATTGGTTGGATTCATGAAAGATTGAATGAACAATTGTGGCCTGAGAATTTGTCTAAGTTTGCTTTGCCAAGACGATGTCGAATTCATGAGACCTCCCAGCATGAAGAAATCAGTTGCTTAACATTCCTCTCAAGGATAGAGCTTGCTCTCCAAGGGAAAATTTTCTTTTGGGATGTCCCAAAGCCAGGAGTATTAGATGTAGAACCCGATGATTATAGCCTTCTAGAAGTTGTGGATGAGGCCTTCACGAGATTCATACTTAGGATCCAAAGTCAGTTGGAACTTGGCAATGTTTGCTTGAAAGGTGTTTTTCTCCCTCGTTGGTGTCGGATTCACAACGCACCTCATCCAGAGTTCGCTTGCACAACATGTAAAGAAGCCATTAACTTTGCCAGATGTCGCCTCAGATTTCCAGTACTACCATATGGGTTCTTCAAAGACAAAGGATGGATTGAATATGTCTCACAAACATTTTTAGCACCAAATGAAGAGTGTACCTCAACATCACCCAACAACAAGGAGAATGAGTCACAACAGGATGATGTGATTGAGCTTAGGGAGCAAGCAGATGAAGATTGTTCCTACATCACACTAGAACAAGAGGCTATTGGAGCAAAGATCAAAGAAGCCATGAGATATATCCAAGCAAGAGGAAATACCCAAGGCAATTGTCAGCATACGGAAGTGAATGAATGTACTAGATTGCGAGTTATTGAAGATCATCAAGAACCAAGAACAAAGGACTTAGCTCAAAGTAGAGATGATGTGAAAGATTTATTCACTCGAGGAGGAGAACGTGAAGAGGGAAGCGATTTCGGTACACTTCAAGAAGGAACGCTCCTTGGTGAAAAGGTTCAATCATGCGTGAACAAGATGAAAGAAATGGTAAGCAGCTTAAGTCAAGATGGTGTGTTTGATGATCAATGGGCTATCAAGAGGGAGGCAGAATATGAAATGCATTTTGCATCAGCACTTGATCCATTATTCATAGTCATGGAAGAGTTGCTTGATGAAATTGAAACAAATGAAACACTACCTGATGAAGATATAGAAAATGAAGAACAATTCAGGTTGGGGCTTAATCCATTGCTAGAGATTCAAAAGGAGCCAGCACATGAAATGATCCAAGTATCCAAATGCTCTCTTGAGTCAATTTCCCGCCCCACTCCTCCCAGTTCTGATCATCTAATCGCTTTAGAAGCAAGAGGTTTGGTTCACCATCAACTTCGACCTCCTGATGAGGCAATGGACGACAGGCAAGCATGCATGCCAGTGAATGAAGACCACCAAGTTATATCTTTCCCCGCTATTGATTACAAGGAATATCATTTTGATTATGGAGATTTAGGAAAGAAAACTTGTTTATGGATTAATCATGGTCCAGATGAGTTGCCCCAATTACTAATCTTTCTTGAAGTTTTGCCTGAATTTCAGATTTGTCCTTTGAGAGAATATTTTTCTAAGTTTAAAGACAAGTTTGCAAAACTTCGTACTATGACTACTACTTTGCTGTTACTGCACATCCTAAGAAATCATGCTAGGGGTTGTATGTACTTCGGTCTTTTGTTTGTTGTTCGCTTAAAGTTTTTGTTTTTGTTTAGATTAGTTGTCTTGCTTTTGTAGTTTAGTTTGCTTTCAATAAAGGGGGATCCCATTTGTGAGGGGGGTGTTGTGTTTGTTTTCGCCACACTCCAGTACAATGTTGACATAATGTTAGTCCATTTCTTGGACAGTCATCCAGGAAGTGCTTTAGAATCCGAGGTTATTCTTTCAAGTCTTATCATTTGGTTAGGATTTGTACTTGACTCAGAAGGGAATCATCTATTGTGTCTTGACACCAAGTCTCACAATTGCTATACTTTACTCACATAATTAATTGCTCTAAGTCATTTTTGGTTTCTTGGGAGAGGTCTTGGCAGGTGAAAATTTTACGTCTTGCTTCAGCGCCACTACAATTCTCAAACCCATTGGAGGCTTCATTGCCTGCTAGCCAATTGTGGAATTGACGGAGGATCAAAAGAAAAGAAACTGTGCTTAAAAGGAATATCTGAAAAACAAGAAAGAAAGAAAGTAAAAATGAAAGAAATATTATGAAATATTGGTTTTGGGAACATACGAGTAACTCCACCGGGGCTATGGACGCCCGACCGGCAGTGGAGCAATATTCATGAGAATCGTAGCGACAAACTCGTCGGGGCTATGGACGCCTGACTGCCAGCGAGGTAATGTCCAGGATGCTTTTGAAGTTAAGATATTTATTTAACTTGCTGGGACGGATTCTAGGAGCTTCAATGGTCTTTTGAGTTGGAACGAATGCGTATGCACACACTTGTAATCAAAAGATGAGGTGCCTTGATCCAATTTAGGATTTTTCTTCCCTTTTAAGTATATCCCCTAGTAAATTGATAGGTTTTGAAAGAATTATCCAAGGGTTCTGAGTATGGAATGGGTTTTGTCTTTGAAATGTTCAGGAACATTTATTCAGGTTGGGGCTAATGTTGTGACCTTTTTCACACATCGCCCCATTGCAAATGGGGACCCCCTAATTTTGGCTTTGCTTTTCGGTCGTTTTGTTGTTGTCTCTCTTTTCTACTGTCTATCTTTCTGGGATTGTGCCCGTCATTGAGTTTAAACGTGAATTTGGCCAAGTCTGAAAATTAGGGTTTGTACTTTCCTGGTCAGTTCAAGGTCAACCAAGGTGAATAAATTGAAAACAGAGACTAACGTTGCTGTCAGTATGCTTCCAGCAGGCTTCCACTGAAATTTCATTAGATTCCGGTTACTTACTATTTTTAGTAAGTGTGAAATTTGGAATATTTTCTCGACACTTTTGAAGTTTCAACAGTCACGCTGCATTCAGAACACATCAAGCTGCTCGCGTGCAAAGTTTGAGCTAAAACAGACCACTTACTATTTTTAGCAGTTCAGATTCCGGAGCAAATTTCAGGGTTTATATGAAGAGTTTTTCAACGCATGTCTAGAGATCCCTTCTGGGTTTTCAGAGACCTTCGCAATGGTGTGACTTGCAAAGCGAGATAACGACTTTCAGAATTCAGCCTTATGAGGCTATTTTTAGGGTTTGCATGTCAGGGTTTTCTTTGCATGTCTGCATATTCCTTATGGGTTTTTCGATAGCTTTGCAGTGATATGACATGCAAGCAGAGACAATCACTCCTTCGACAACTTACTATTTTTAGCAGATTCATCCCGACAGCCACCTCCCAGCACTTCAGAATCACGAGCTGATCACAATGCAACAGAAACGAGGACAAACAGAGATCATTTGATGCGCATGCAGAACAAATTAGGGTTTCCAGCTTCGGGACCTGAAAAGAAGGGCAAAAAGGTCAGAATTTTCGAAAACCGGTGTAAACCACCGTGATCAGCATCCTTCAAGCTATTTGCTTGTAAAATTTGAAGACAAACGGAGCACTTACTATTTATAGTAAGTCATTTTGGAAATAGGCTAAAAATAGCAAATCAGTTGCATTAGTCGATGTCAGCAGGCAGGTCACGTGGTGAGGAGCACATCATTCGAATTTCAAATCAAACGGAGTGGTGGAGGTATTAGAAGCAGGCAGTTTCTATAAATAGCAAATCATCTTCAGAAATGGGTTAAAAATAGCAGGCCAACCCGAAATAGCAGTGTCAATAGGTTGATGAAGTCGTGAGGAAACAGTGTTTAAAATTTCAAAACGATCTGAGCTTCTGAAGTATGAGAATCAAGAGACTTACTATAAATGGCAAGGCATGGATAAACTGGCGAAGACGAGAAAAAAAATGGCTAAGTATTGGACTTCATCTTGCAGCTACCTGAAAATGCGCCCAAGTTGATGAAGAAGCATGGAGAAAATTCTAAGTCCAAAACTCGTCCTCTTGCCTAGCTAAAATGCGCCCATGCAGCATGAAGGTCAAAGAGGTCAAAGCGTTTCATCCTGCACATATAGCAAAATGCACCCATCTTGAGAGAGTTGATAGCAAAAAATTTCTAAGTGTTGAAGTTATCCTCCACCACCCCCTAAATGCGCCCATCCTGCACATAGGGGGAAATATGCCCAAAATGAAAGAAAGTCAAGGGAGTCAACGAGTTTCATCCTCCTCCCATGCCAAATTGCGCCCAAGGTTCATAATGCCAAGAGATGGGAAATATGCCAGGCGTTGAAATTGAAAAATATATTCTTCATGAGACACAAGATGCACTCCAGGCACTTGAAAGAAAATTGTGGTAAGTGAGTTGATAAAATTTTCCTCGCCACAGGCAGAGTGATTGAAGGTGAATAAAAAATTTTCTAAGGCAAATTCGAAGTGCTAAGTGATTTTAAATATTTTTCTAAGTGTTATCAAAATTCCACCTCTCTAGAGAAAAAAACGCCTAAGTCTGGTGAAGTGATGAAATTTCCTGAATACGAATGAATTTGCTGGAGATGAAGTCAAATGATGCCAGTTGCACAGGGCCAATGAGAAATTTCAAGTCAGAGCAAAGAAACACTTCAAGATCGAAGAACAAGAATAAATTTGTTGAAAATATTTTTTTGTAAGGTGGAAAATTCAAAAAATTAAATGAACCCGTTCGTTGTATACCCATGAGTTCGACAAATTCTAAAGAAAATTTTCTTCTGGGTATTGAGGATTATCGATGAGGAATGGATTTTAAGGTCTTCCACAGTTCACCAAAGCCTTCAGGATGGAGATTTTGATGGGCACTAGAATAATGAATTTCCTAAGTAAAAGTTTGGAAAATTTTTTAAGGCAAGGAATAAAATGTGTTTTCAAGATAAAAATTTGCCTTGGCAGATGAATTTGAGAATGATCCTCTAGATGATTTTTGGTCAACTTCCTGATGGGAGGATTTTTCTGGAGCCTGAGTCGGATGAAATATCAGAATGAAGTATGCCCGAGCGAAATACAAGATAGGTTGAAAATTTGGCTAAGGCATGAAGAATTTGAACGTAAAGTTGGCTAAGGAAAAACGATGAACCCTTGGAGATCGGAGCGTGAAAATCCTGGTAAGTAAGCTGAGTTTTTTATGAAGTGTTCTAATGCTCTTCTCCTTGCTTGTTTTGCAGGAGGAACATCAAGACCAAATGGCGATGACTTAGGA
The DNA here is from genome assembly GCA_007258455.2 of Sequoia sempervirens. NCBI lineage: Eukaryota > Viridiplantae > Streptophyta > Pinopsida > Cupressales > Cupressaceae > Sequoia > Sequoia sempervirens. Next base: position 16,077 of record VDFB02168173.1, read on the forward strand.
AGATGAAGCAAGTACTCCACAATTACATTTCAACCTTGAAGGAAGAAAAGTTGCGAAAAGTGGCTAGGTGTTGAGACTTAGTATAACTCAAGTGACAAAGAAGAAGTTGAAGAACAACGTCGAGAAGAAGATCGAGAACAGTGTGAACACGCCTACAAACAGGAATCTTCTAGAAGATGGTGGCCATTAATTGTTCATTTATTGCCGCACTCTCCATTATGGCGGTTTTTAGGGTGAATCTTGTTTAGGGCTGAGGTGGCACAATCTGGGCCATCCAGCCGATTGTAATCTGAGCTGTCCGTTGGACTTGGCCATCTATAAAGGGGGGAGTCCCCCTCATTTGTATCTCATTAGAAGTAGAAGTTAGGCAGTAGAGATTAGAATAGAGAGACAGCTAGGTGATAGCTTAGAGTAACTTAGTATAGATTGATAGTGTAGTTGAAGAAGAAGGAAAGTTTTCCTTTGAAAAAATTTGCAAGAAATTGTTGTGTAAAACTTTCATAATAAAAGATCTTTTCATTGATGGTGAAATTCGTCTTTGTTATGGATAGCTAGCGAGGTTTCTTCATCCCTTCTACTTCAAGTAGCGTAATTTCATTTTTATGCAAGTAAATGTTAGGAATTGTGGAATGTGGTCTTCAATTTGAGCAAAACTTCGTCTATCCATACCACTAGTGGGCTCGCTGATGGTGAGTTGGCCTTGCGTGGTCAACTGGAACATCGCGGACTTAACTTCGTTTGTGATTCACACGTTGGTATGCGTTGTTGTGACGGTGTCTTCATGTTGAATTATGATCTGAACACCTTGAGCTACTCCTCTGAAGATTGCACTGATTCTGTGGAGGCTGTCCGAAGCGAGGCAAAGCAGAGCCTGGTTCGAGCTAGTGAGAATTGATCGCCATGTCCCACGCCTTAGAGTAAATTAGAGCCTTCTTAACCTTACCCATTTCATTCAGTACTTTCTGGTTAGAATAGGAAACCCGCGCTTCATAGACAAATCTTTTGAGCATTTGAATTCCTTTCTCCGTTGCCGAACAATTTCGTAAGTCCCCTTGAAATACCAGCAAATCACATCGAGCCAACTGAGCCTATTCACACTAAAAGAACCTTGGAGTTGAACGCATGAACTCTCTCGCAATCTTAGCATGCTGGATACTTTGATCAAGAGAGAATAGGGTAGCCGTTGGCGACTTCATTTTGTGTTGGTGTGGTCACGAAAAACACATCAACATTTCCTAAGGAATGCAACCAATGGACCCCTAAGACTATATTAGTCTCACCAATACCCACAGCATAAAATTCATTGGTCACTATGTAGTTATCCAATGCTATGCTCAACGGTGGGACTTGCTTAGTGTGTTTCATGCTGAATCCATCAACAACCATTACACTGAAGCCCTCAAAGTCCTCTATCTGCAAACCCCTCTTAGCAACTAGAGCCTCATCTATGAAATTATGGGTTGCCCCACTATCAATCAGCACTATAACTTGCTGCCCCTATAAAATTCCCCTAACTTTGAATGAATTATATCTGGGAGTGCCAGAAAGGGTAGCGATGGTTCCTCCCTTCTCTTAATCCAACGGGTGTCCCTCTCCATCTATGGTCTCCCCATCTAAATCCACTTGTACAATTCTAGTAGCTCCTTCATTCCTCTCCTCCTCACCATCTAAAACCACTTCTATATAGCGAACCTTCCCTTTTCCCAAACACATGTGACCAAACTCCCAAGGTTCTTTGCAAGAGAAGCAAAGATTTTTCCTATGAAGTTCATTTCTAACCTCATCGTCCATGTAAGTTTTCTTTGGCTTCTCTTTATGGAAAGGTTTCATGTCTTTTTTTGGTGGAAATGGTTTAGGCTGGAATTTGCTTTTTTTTTTGGTATTCATTGTAGTTAACAAAATAGTTCATATTGAACCACTATACAGAAGTGCAGTTGTTGTTACATGTTTTTCCTCAAAAAAGGAGTGATTTTTGCTACGACTATTAAGCCACATAGGGCTTTCAGTTCAAAAAATTGTAATACAAAACATTATATATTAATATTTACATCTAACTTTTACTTTTGCTTATATCTTTAAATACATCTTTGATTAACTATTAGTCCCTTTTCTCCTTCCCCGTAGCCTTTGTTTGAGTTTTGCTGGAGCTAACTATGTTTCCCATGAGATTCTTCAGTCCCAGATTGTTGAGTCCTTTGAAGTATATCCATTGGTTTTCATATGACACCTCCTTCTTGGTTATTTCTACTTTGCCTTTTTCCATGAGCTTTCTAAATTTGTCCTTGGCTACTTCCATTGTGATGGACACCTGCATTAACACATTGTAAATAGTGAGTCTTCTGTTAGACTCAGTAAGATCCCTCCTAGTGCCTTGGTACTTTTCATTATTCCTATCCTTTCATAAAAACCATAAGATTTCAGTAGAAAAGATTAACCAGTAGAGATTATATGCTTTCTTTAACCCATCTATTTTATCTTTTAGAATATCCAGTTTTCTTTTTTCATTTATTTCCCCCTTTTCATGTACATTAATTTGGAAAAGGTTCGAGATTTCCTTAGCAAAGAAACAGTCAAAGAAGATGAGTAATAGATTCTACCCTTTTACATATGCTACAAACATTTGGACTGATTTTAGAGTCAGTATTTGGTAATCTGTTCAGCAATAGCATCCATTTAAAACCAGCTTTTTTAGGATCTAGAATATTGTTGCAAAAATAAGAAAAAAATTTATTCCATTGTCCTTGATTAAGGTTTAGGTTCCAACACTTGTTAAGGTGTTCGGATAGGTCCTGTGGCTCAGTTACAGTATTATAGATATCCTTTTCTTTTAACATTGTTAGCTTTTTGTCTTCTAGCCAATTCAGATCTTGACAATTTTCATTTGTTTCAAACCTACACTGAATGCCATTATTTACTTGTAGGTTCAGATTTCTTATCATTTCATATGTTCTTTTTTGGGTTTGAGGAATATTGTATTCTAGGTTGATGGATTCCTAGCTTTTAATTTGTTCATTGTTTATCAAGTCTTTAAAAAGAGTGATTCCTTTTTTGTTCCAATTTTTTGCAGAGCAGCCTTGAAGGAGTGCTAAAGGCTTGTTTTTGTGAAATGTGTTCCACCAAATAGATCTCTCAAGAAATATTTTCTATTCAGACAAGCAGATAGTTGTGCCACCTTGACTTCACGTTGTGAGTCTGTACCCAACTTATCGTTAGATAATCATTCCCGCTCCGTTTCCTCATGCTCTGAATTCTTGAGGGGATTGGATAGTTAAGTTACTTAGTTTTGTGTGTTGTAGTTAAGTCTTGCAAAACCAAAAAATACTTAGCTGCAATGTATAGAGTTTTTCTTAAACCTTGTACCTCTTACAGCTAAGACAAAAAGATAGGATATAGTTTAGTTTATTTCCCTTTTCAAGCACTTTTGTCAAGCACAACGAGGGAACTTCCCCTCCTAATTTGAAGAGCACTCATTGCATAGTGTGCATAGTTGTCTGTACCAACTTGCACTCGAGAGGTGTTAGTTGTTACGCCAACAGAGTACCAACTGGTGAAGTCATATCTGTCACCCTCCTATATCACGCCTCCTTCCACCAGAGTCTGCAAGGGCATGTGCATTAGAGCCTCCAGACGAAGAACAATCTTAGTATGATAAATATGTGTCTCATTCCAGGCCTGATCAATGGTGTCCATGCGTGCTAGAATGCTAGAGGCCTGCTGATAAGCATGAATGAGATCCTCCATGAACTTCTTTGTCTGAATGCGAATACTGCCAATCCACTTATCTGCCTCCTGAGCCATCTTCTTCAAACCCTCCAGGCCACTAACTGATTCTCTCGGGAGTTCTGCTGGAAGGTGAACTGCAAGATTCTCCTGTCCGCATGAACGTGCTAAGTGCTGAACATAGCCAATCAGCGTCCTATGCTCCTTCAACTTTTTGTATTTTCCCTCTCTACAGAGCAATCTATCCTTCAAAGCCTGATAGGAGCTGTCGCATTCTTTAGTTAAATCTGAGCTCCAGTGGGATGACCTAGCTCAACAGTAGTAATCACATAATTTTCTGGCATCTCCTCATCTTGATTGCAATCTTCTCATGAATCACAATCGATCAGCGATCAGCTCATGATTCTGAGCTGCTGGGAGGCGGTTGCCGGGACACACCTGCTAAAAATAGCAAGTTCCTTACTGAGCGAGTATCTTCATTTGCATGTCACACCATCGCGAAGCTCTCGAAAAACCCATTAGGAATCATCCGACATGCAAAAGAAACCCTGACATGCAAACCCTAAAAATAGCCTCGGAAGGCTGAATTCTGAAAGTGGTCGTCTCGTTTTGCATGTTATATCATCGTGAAGGTCTCGAAAAACCCAGAAGGAATATGTAGACATGCAAAGAAAAACTCTGCATCTGAACCCTGAAATCTGCCCCGGAAGCTGGACTGCTAAAAATAGAAAGTTGTCTGTTTTCGCTCAAATTTTGCACGCGAGTAGCTCGACATGCTCTGAATGCAGTGTGACTGTCGGAATCTCAAAAATGTTGAAGGAACGCCTGTAATTGCACACTTACTAAAAATAGTAAGTACCTCAGAATTTGATGAAATTTTGCTGAGAGCCTGTTGGAAGCATATTGACAACAAAGTTAGTCTCAATCTTCAATTTATTCGCTTTATTTGACTTTAAGTTGGCTGGAAAGATGGAAACCCTAATTCTCAAACTTGGTCAATTTCATGCTTAAACTCAAAGACAGGCGCAATCCCGGAAAGATAGACAGAACGAGAGAGACAACAACAAAAACAAACCAACACCAAACCAAAAGCAAAGCCAAAATTAGGGGGTCCCCATTTGCAATGGGGCGATGTGTGAAAAACGTCACAACATGGTGCACCCGCTTGTCTGTCCAACTGTATATAATGTGGTTGTGATGGAGTACACCGCCTAATAGTGCCCATCAACTGGGACATCATGTCCATCATGTTATCATGCCTGTCAACTCCTCATCGTAATGTCACCCTCTGCATGTGCTTTGCCTCAATCCCTAACCTCTCTGTAGGGAATCTCACGGTCTGCCATTAGGGTTGCAACACTGTTCTCGCTGCTGTTTGAGCTAGATCTGTGAATACCAAGTACTCCTGACACTGTCTCACCTTCAGGAATAGGTGGACCTGTCCAATCCTCGGCTCTGCCTGTTCTTACACCCTTGGTATACTGAATGATGTTCTTACTCATGAAAAAGCAACCAAAAAGCACACTGTATTCTGAAAAAGCAACTGAAAAAAGCACAGGATGGCAGGAAATCTGTGCTCTGACACCACTGTAAGAATCCAGGTGATTCTCAACCCTGAAACCCTAACTGTATTGCTGATTTTTGTTTGTTTTTGTATTTTTTGTGTTTTTGAGGGTTTTTGCACTAAAACAGTAAATTGCGATTTTGCACTAGAAAGCTCTAAAAATTCATAAAAAATAAATAAATAACAACTATGCATCAATATTGATTCCCAGATGAAGGCGCATTAATATATTCAGTTCCAGAACTCAGATATCAAATGAAATCAATTACAGAGAGTGGAAACAATATTTTATTTTTGAAAAGAACCTGTAGACTTGCAGGCGCCAGAAAACAAGAAGTATTGTACGGCTGAAGCAAAATATGAATCCTCGGGCTCTAAAAACGATGCTGGAGCTCTGTAGACCCTAGGCGCACCAGATCCAAGTGATAGAGACTGATAGCTGAAGGCGTGGTTTCCTGAGGAGGAAGGTACGGCTTGCTGGTACAGAAATGTACGGCCCCAACAGCAGCATTAAATAAAGTACAGACTCAAGAAATAAGATGCCAAATCTCTGTGAGAAGAACTCTGTGAAGTCGCCTCAAACCCCTGATGATAAATCTCTGTAAAACCCTGCCTAAATCAATCAATAAGCTCAATCTGTAACCTCTGTGTGAAGTCACCAAGAAGACAATCTTCAACTGGTATTGCACAGTCTCAGTATGCCAAATTCTGAAGAGGTATCGTTCTCCAGAATCGATTCGTCTACTGAAACCCTAGGTTTTGCAAACTCCAATGCTCAGAGCAAATTAGAAAACAAATTTGAATAACATATCATCATGGTTCGATTTGTCCTTTCCTAAGAATATATACTTGTGAAAATTCGACCCAAGACTCATTTAATAATCATTTAGATTAAATGATTAAATATGGCACTTTTGACTTAGGAGAAATACATTTAATAATTGGCACCTTCATTAATGAATAATAATTATTCACTATATCAAATATCAACCCCTTTATTATAAAGTATAATAAATACTTTATAACACGCCTTTTTTATTAAATATTTAAATAATTAATAAAGTGACTTTAATATAAAGTCAAAAGTATTAATTATTCATTAAATCATTAAATACTCCAATATTTCTCCGTCTGACTGTCAAACTGAAGAACTGGGTCGACTCTGAGCTGAACAGCTGAACCAGGTGCCCTGCCCAAAATAGCAGCTTCCGCCTGTCCGACTTTCTAAAAATTGTGTTGTACCCAAAACCAAATTTTTTGCTTCACTAAGGCATTTTGCTTAATTGAGTCTTAATCTTGTTAAAGTGATGTCAGAAGGTCATTTTTGGGGTTTTTAAATATGGAGTTGGTGTCAGTGTCATGTCAGTCTATTACTAAAGAGATTTGAGAAAAGTGAAAATCTGAATGAAAAATATCAAAATTTTCTATCTCTGGAGAAGGGAGCACATTTTCAAATAGGCGCCCTATCTTTTAGGGGCTCAGATCCTGTTTTTAGGGTTTGTCACCTCCAGTAGACTTTTGTCCGGCATCACGTTAGCTTTGCAGTGAGCTATTAAGCCTGTCAAACGGATCTGTTTCGAGCAAGTTGTGGAAGTTATAGCGCAAAATGAGGCAAAGCGAGAATTGGCTAACACTGGTAAAAAGCGCAGCTTTTGAAAAAGGCACTTGGATTTTTGAGCCTTCAGATATCAGTATTATGACGTGCAGTCTCAAGATATCTTTTGATCAATTTTTGCTTAGCTACGCGATGCACCTGTCAGCCAGTCAATCGGAGAAGTCAGTCAACCAGTGTCAGAGGATGAACAGAGGTCCCGGCAAAGGTTTTAGCTTAAATTTTCATGAAATTTGGCTAAGTCTGGAATTCGCTTGAGAGTTCAAAGTTGAATTTTCGAAAGAGAGTTGAATGGAGGCCTTAACTGGAGTTCTGACTGCAGTTAGACTAAACGATTTCTGGGTTGTCATCTTCAGTTCGTGTATTGGCATGTTGAGTGATCTTTCAGTTCGCATGTTGAGTTAACTAGTTTGCATGTTCAGTTAACTATCTTGCATGTCGAGTTAACTTGATTGCATGTCCACTTAACTGAAGATTATCACTGAATGTCAACTGAAGTTCACATGCATGGTGAATTTGGTCAAAATTGTGAAGATTTAGTGAAGATGGCGCTTCATTGAGTGTCAACTCAAGTTCAAAAGGGACGCCATATTTAATGAAGCATTAATTTGTGAAGATGGCGTATTTTGAGTGTTAACTGAACTTATCAAAAGGGTTGCCATATTTAAGTATGAAAGATGAAGCATAAGTTTAGTGAAGTATGGCGCATGAAGTTGTTAACTTCAGTTATGAAAAGGGTCGCCATATTTAGTGAAGCATAGTTTTGTGAAGCTACGCACTTTTCAAGGAATAATAACTTTAGTTCCGAAAGGGTTGTTATTTTTAGAATTATATTGAAGCATAAGTGTGAAGTTGGCGCATTTTTGAAGGCCAACTGAAGATTGAAAAGGGTCGCTATTTTTAGAATTGCTTAAAGCATGAAATTGGCGAATTCTTTTCAACAAAGATTGTCAACTGAAGTTCTCAAAAGGGACGCTTTAGTTCTAAATTGTGAATTTAAAGCAAGTGTGAAGATGGCGAATTCAACAAGAATTGTCAACTAAAGTAAAATTCGCATGAATTTGTTAACTGAAGATTGAAAAGGGAAAACCCTAAAGCATGGTGCTTTATTTAGCTTATCTTTGTTTCAGTTAACTAAGTTGGGGTCCAATCACAAGCTAAGCGCACTTTTCATGGATTTGATGCTTTATGCGAATTTCAAAGATGAAAGCTTATTTATTTCACCCTTGGCGTCCATTATTTCTTCATCTTTAGCTTCGAAGTTCATATTCTTCTTGAGCGACCAGCAAGCTAAAGGTGCTACAGGTGTCCGAATTCAGCGTTCTTCATAGCAACGGATTCAGATTGTTCGAAGGAAGAAGATTCCAGACTTTATTTTCACTTTGCATGCAGGTTTCATCAAGTTCCAGAAAAGAGATTGGCGAATTCTTCAGAAGCAGACAAACGAAACTTTCTATCTTCTATCTTCTGTCTTATTTCTTCTATTTCTCATCTTAGGTACTTTCTTCGCATGTCAAAGAAATTCAACACATATTCAGAATCTGATCATCTGGGTTCGCATATTTCAGCATTTGCAGCAAAACCCACTTCTTAGATTTTTTCGAGGAAATCGCCCCGTAGTCTTCATTCTGAAGCTCTGTGCTTTTTTCCGAAGATTTCTTTGCATGTGGGCCAAAATCACATCTTTTTGAAAATCTCATCATCTGGGTTTGTTCAGAATTCCGTTGTGCATAAAACCCATGTTCCAGATTTTCTCAAGAAAAATTGCCCCGAGAAGCTCTAAAAACCCCTGCAATTCTCGACTGAAGAATCTTTGCATGTTAAGCTAAACGGCGTTTTTTCACAATTCTGACGTTGTGGGTTGTCTTAGAATCATTTTCCGGACAAAACCCATGTCTCGAAATTTTCGATGAAAATTATCTTCCAACAGGTTATTTTTAGCTTTGTCCAGAGCATTTTAGCTTTCCGGAGAAAGTTGTCAGAACATAGCCATGTTCACAGTCAACGGGCAAGTTTTTCAGAAGGCAGTTCAACTAGACTGAATTCAAGACCAAATCGGTCTTAATTTTTGTTTTCATCAGAGCAGCTGACAATGAAGCATTAAGTTACAAAAGAAACAGAGATCACTTCATTTACGGAGCCGCCAAAGTCACTCAGATCTTGTGCCATTATCTTCGTGAAAATGGTACCTATGCTGATCTCAAGGTTGTACAAACTGAGTTTCAGAAGCATGTTTATGATATCTTGATGGAGGTTCTGATCACATTTTCAGTAATTTCAGCGAGTTTCAAGAAGGCGACTGAAGATGTTAAAGAATGTATGCATACAGTCAAAGAAGGCGACAGAGAATTGAAGAAGCAGATTATTATTTTTGAACAGCATCAAAGTGCCAGATGACAAAGAGATCGATGAGTTCTTGGTCGAAGTATTAGACCGAGTTGACATGGAGTGATCTTCCAGTTGGAACCTGCAGTTAATTTCGAGGGTTGAGTCATGAGCAGCAGTTAACTCGACTTCCAGTCTTCAGTTCACTTGCTGACTTAACACATGCTTATCTCATTCTTGGAATTATCAACACAGGAGTTAGGGTTAGGGTTTCCAGTTAACTGAAGGTAGTGGCCAGTTAACTTTGCTTTAAATAAGGACGTGCATGCTTGCACATTGTCCAATTAGGTTAGATGTTTCAGTTAACTGATGGTAGCTTTCCAGTTAACTGTATAGTTTACTTCATTAGGGTTTGGCGCATATCTTGCATGCATTGCAAGAACTGTAGTAAACTCAAGGTGATTTTAGGGTTACCTACACCTTGATGTATATAAATAAGAGCTTTTGCTCATTTGTAATTAACTTTTGCTTGAGAGAGAAATATATGCTGCGCCTACCTTGCCCTCAATATTGCTCTTTTGGTATTTGTTCATGTGTCTTCGCTATTACGATTAATTGTTATGCCACATAGGGTTTCATGCAATTGTAATGGTGAATTCTTTTTGTTTTGTGAATCTTTATCATTTTGATCAAGTGTTATGCCACATAGGGTTTCATGCGATTGGGATGATAAATCTGTTTTGTGAAGTCTTTACTATTTTGATCAAGTGTTATGCCACATAGGGTTTCATAAGATTGGTGTGGTAAATTCTTCCCATAGTTTAGATAAATCTGTTTTGTGAATCTTTTATCATTACGATCAAGTGTTATGCCACATAGGGTTTCGTGAGATTGTGATGATAAATCTGTTTTATGAGTCTTTACTATTATGATCAAGTGTTATGCCACATAGGGTTTCATAAGATTGTCATGGTAAATTCTCAAATCTGTTTTGTGCCCAATAAACTTGTCTAGATTGAGCTGATAGATGCGCCACCTTGCCTTCAAGTAGAGAATCTAAACTCATTTATCGTCTGATAGTCAACCCTGCTCCATTTCCTCATGCTCGCTTTTGGAGGAATTGGATAGATTTAAAGTAGTTAGTTTAGTTGTAGTTAATGATCCTGCGAAACCGAAAATCCTTAGCGCAACGCTCTTGGTTTTCTTAACCTTGTGCCTCTTCCAGCTGAGAACAAAAAGATACGACTTAGATTACTTTTCTTTTCCATGCATTCCAGCACAACGAGGGAGCTTCCCCTCCTAATTTGAAGAGCACTCATTGCGTAGTGTACATAGCTGTCCGTACAAACCTGCACTCCAGAGGTGTTAGATTTTACGCCAACAAATAGAAAGCATTTGAAAAACTACTCTGAAGGATTCTGCGAAGGCCCAACCTGAAACAACTGCAACACTGAAGCTACAGAACACTGAGTAACTGCCTCAGATGATCCTCTGCACACATCTGTCAGCCTACGAGGATTGAAATAATAGGCTAACCATATAACCAGCTGCGCTGACTAGGATGGGGACATCACAACACGTCGATGCATCAAAATATGCAATTCGAACAACATTGGCTCAAGTGGGACCCCAAGGGTTGGATCATCCAATATTCTTCGCCAACCAGTTATTGTCAAAAGGCAGAGAAGAACTATAGTATGACGAAGATGGAAGCACTCAGAATGGTCTATGTTATACAAAAGTTCAAACATTGCTTGTTGGAAACACCATTCACATTCTATGTCGATCATCAGGCCCTTATATACTTGTTGAACAAGCTAATAATCCAAGGATGAGTGAGTAGATGGATCTTGCTATTGCAAGAATTCACATTCACTATTATTGTTCGGCCAAGGAAAAACCATGTCATTGCTAACCAACTGTCTAGGATCAAACCAGGTGAACCTCTCAAGAAAGTAAATGAAGACTTTCCAGATGCCCACTTATTTCAAATTGCAGCACTACCTCCATGGTATGATAGTGTTGGAGAATAATTTTCCATTTCTACATTCCCAAAGGAAATGTCACTAGGAGAGAGAAGGAAACTAGTCTTGAAGAGTGAAATTTTCTATCTTATCAATAGACTGTTATATAAAATGGGGTCTAATAATGTTCTATGACAATGTCTCATGGAGGAGGAAATCCTAGGAATACTTAAAGAAGCCCATGAAGGGCTTGTGGGTAGACATATGGGACCAGATGCTACAAACTGTAAAATTCTTTTGGTGGGTCTATGGTGGCTGAAATTTTCACACCGACTCCCAAGAATGGATGGTGGGATGCATCACTTTCTAGAGAGTTGGAAAACCACTAAAGAGAGATTAAATTCCATTGTTCCTATCACAACCCTAGGAACTCTTCGAGAGATGGTGACTTGATTTCATCGGTCCATTTAAAGTCAGCCAACTACATTGGTGCAGATATGTTGTCATTGCCACAAAGTACTTAACAAAATGGGCGGAGGCTTGAGCGCGTCTAGACAACACAACAGTCTGTACGACAAGATTCATCTACTAGTAGATTGTCATGAGGTACATCATTCCAATATAGATCACTGGTGATAAGGGAGGACAATTTGTGAACCACGTCATTCTTTTGATGATGATGGAGTTTTGTAATTTTCATAACCTATCAAGCTTGTACTACTCAAGAGCGAATGGATAGGAAAAATCTATAAACTAAGTACTCCTCTTTGTCATTCACAAGTCGTGTGACATCGAAGAAGAAGACTAGGAAGAGAAACTTCCAGCCATACTATGGGCATATCAAATGATGTACAAGGTGACTATAGGACACATACCATTCCTCTTGATTTACGATCAGGAACATGTAGTCCCTGTCAAGTACATGGTACAGATCCTAAGGATCGCCATCAAGAACCGATTAGGTGACATGGAGAGTCTGAAAGAATGACTATACCAATTGAACAAATTAGACGAATGAAGAGTACTCGCCCAATGGGCAATGAAAGTGATGTAGAAAAGAAGTACTAGCACGAAAAACATCTCTGCCAAGTAAAATTCTAGCTTGGATCTTTAATTCTGAAGTATAACAGTCGTAATGAAATTAAACCAGGTAAGTTCAAAATGAGATGGCTCGATCCTTTTAAAATTCGAGAAGTCTCGGATAATGGGGCTATCAAGTTAGAGAATCTAGACGACACTATACTGAAAGAAAGTATCAACATATCAAAACTAAAGCCTTACAAGGAGAGAACAATTGCAATCAACATGGTAGACTGGATGGTAAATGAGAGTGATGCAAGAAAGGACAAGAAAACTATCACATGAGAACCAAAAGGATGGGAAGGCATAGTGGTAAAACCAATTCTGCAAGAATTTGAAGGTGTGGCAGTACCAAGAATTTGACAGTTAACAAATGCATTTTTTGGACCACCTACTAAATGGATTAGGTTATATGGGGGATGGTACCTAAAAGCACCTTATTTAGGACAAAGGAAAGGATATATTAGCTATGAATTGGATGAAGATCAAAAGAAAAGGAAAAGCGCCGAAGAATGGCACATAGAAGAACATTCAAAAGACATGGAGGAAGAAGGACCTAACCTACAACCCATGCTGATGGGTTTGAACTACTTTTTGGTAGAATGCTCTGGATATAATGAAGACGTCATCCAGTGGGCATTAGACCATAACATGAAGCTACCTCCACTACCAACTTCTAATAGGTTATCGCGTGCAGTTCACAATTTGGTGGAACCCCCAACATTTGAAGGAGATAAAGTGAAATGGTATCAAGAAAGAAGTGGTATGTACATCGATGACAACCAAAAAGCTAAAGGTATGAAAATTTCACCCTTATTGGAAAAAATATTCAATTTACAATATGTTAGAACCTATTGTGAGTACGAATGCTACAAAAGACCATGGCAAACTTGTATGTGACCCCAAGCTACAAAAATAAAATTTAAAGGAAAAGTCTAGTAGAAAGGATGGAAAAGAAAAAGAGAAAATGGAGAAGATAGAAATAAAAAGCAAAAAATATTAAAATGTGGGAATTGTAAAAGTGGAAATTATCGAAGAGGAAAAATATTAAATTATTAAAGTCAGGAAAGGCTAAAAAATTATTGTCCCCAAATCCAGTAGGAGCATGTGTTGTCCCCAAATCCAACGCTCATAGAGGATAACATCTCAATCCTTTATACAATATAAAACTGCAATAAAAAAGCAATGAGCACAAGGATAAACTTTCATATTACCTTTCATTAGAGGCTGCCAGGCATCAATTATCCACTTGTGTAGCTCAGGGAATCCAAGCCTGAATCAATTAAATTGTCCAATTAGACCATTGGTTGCAAAAAACATCTTGCTTTTAATTACTTCATTTTTTACATCCTCAGTAAACTCAAGAGCTAGGGATGATTTGGCCTATCTAAGGGATTTAATCATTTTCATGTTATCCATAATTTTTGCCTAAGTGTCCAAAACATTCATTGATTTTTTAAGGTGCACATCCCAAGCTATAGAATTTTCCCCAATATTAGGCTTAGCCTGAGCAACAATGTTCTTAAATGAAGAACTCTAAGATGCACGAAACTTCATGACACCACCTTTAAATTCACCAAGGCCATTTGCATAAGAGTAGGAGGGATTATGTGGACCCAAAACCATCTAGTCATCAGTAATGGAAGAGCTGCCAAATGATTTCAAGGGTTTGGGCACTGATGTTGGGGGATTATTCCCAACAAAAACCACATCCAGGTTTTTGTTGTGGGGTGGACAAACCCTATGGAGGGTGCCTTAACAATATTTCCATGAGTCGTGAAGATAAAGGTTGTCGACATATCCTTCGCAATGCCACATTATGTTGCACCGCCATAGATCCGATGCAATTTTGATGGAGATGAAGGGGCGAAGGTAGAAGGGAACCCTACCGATGGAGAAGAGCACTTAACACTAGCTAGAATAGAGTGTAGCTTAACAAAGCCATCTTCCTTGCCCTCAGAGCCATATGCGAGATCATCCATAACCGTAAAAAGGCCAATAAAATTGTTTCTAGAAACCCTTTATTTGGCAACGATCGATGACTCCATTTCTTCTCAATCTTCCATTTTCTCTTTAATATGTGATATTAGCTAACAATATATCATTGTTGATCTTTAGCCTAGGGTTTCAATTTAGTAGCTTAGTTTATTTCCAAGTTTCTTATAACAAGAAAATACAAAAAAATAATTATATTTCAAAAAGCCTAAAATGGGTATTACACTAGCCAAGTTGCAGATCATGTTGTCAAAAAGTCCACAATGTCTAATTGTTAAGTGCTCGTAATTTGTTAATTGATTTTAACTTTCAATATTAATTAATAATTGATCATTTATTATTGATTGTTAGTTAATAATTTTAATTGAAATTGTTGTTTAAAATATTAATTTTTAAATTTATTAATATTTTTATTGTTATTTGTCAATATACTTAAAAATAATAAATTTTTAATTATCAGTTATTAATTATTTTTAATTATTAGTTATTAATTATTTTTAATTATTAGTTATTAATTATTTTTAATATTGTCATTATTGTCTGAAATTGTGACTTCATAAGGGGCATAGATGTGTCAAATTCAAGGATGGATGATAGGTGTGATGATGGGGTAGGTTTTAAAGTTTGGTAGAGTAATTTATTATATGGAAAGTGAAGGAGATTTGCAGTTAATGTTAAATCTTTCCCCCTAAATTTGGATGTTATCATTATGGTGTATATTGGTGATGGGTTGTCATTATTTGGAGTGGAGGTTTTCTTGCTAAGGTTGAATAATTGTGCTTTTGGCGGTGTGGGGAAAATGCCACATCACAAGGTTGCATCCTCTTCTATTGTTTTGAGCAAGTGTAGAGAGATGGATAAAAAAGGTGGCGACATGGATATAGCCCATCAAAGGAAGGAACATGCAAGGGGAGAAGAGAGGCAATTTCACTTACTATTTGGATAGAAAATCACCAACCCCAATCTTTGACAATAGCTTATGAGGATTTGGGATATGGCGAAGAAAGTTGATGGTGCACCTATGGTGGGTATATGGGAGGTAGCATCCAAATTCCTTTTAGACCCAAGGCAATCCATTGGAAGATGAAATGTTTCTGATGTTGCACAATCCATTTGTTGTGTTGATGTGCTTTCAATGGCTGCAAGCACCTTTCTACTACCTAAGGATATCAAAGATGTGGAAGAGCAGGTGGGAGGATTTTACGAGTGTTAGATAGATCACTTTCAAAGTCTTAGAAACAACATTTGTAGGTTACATAATACCATGGCAGAGCTTGTAGACAAGTTGAAGGTAAAACTTTCTAATATTGTTGATTTTAATGTTCTTGTTTGTTGTTGTGGGGAGTCTAAAAATGATTATATGGATGTTTCTGAGTCTACTAAGGGAAACAGTTGTAAAAAATGTGATGTGGAGTGTTGGGAGGATAGGGGGCTAGAGTTTTATAACCTTGTGCTCTTAGCTGAACAAAAAGATTGGCAAATTAGTTTTAAGTTTGCTTTCTTTAAGCAACATCAGCAAAGAGGGAGCGTCCCCTCCTAATTCGAAGAGCAGTTAAATTGTGCATAGCTGTCCATTTCTAATCCGCATTCTAGAGTTGCAAATTGAAACGCCAACACTATCTTATAGTATATATTTGTAACTGAATGTCTCCTTGGCCAGTTGTGGATCTTCAAGAAGATTTCCAAGTGATGAAGCATGAAATGTTCTTCTTAGCTTAGGGTTTTTTCTCACCACTTTTTTTCGTTTGAATGTAATATTGATTTTATAAGTGTTGCAACACTTTAATAAATTGTAGACATCATGTGTAATGGTCATTTCCCTATTGCGTGTGGATTTTTGGAAGTTTGGAGAGCAATTATTGAGTATGTTCAATTGCTGATATGATCTATTTTATTATTTCTATGTTTTCTGTCTTTTGGTTGAATGTCACTCGATAACCCAATCTAAGGCATTATTTCTATAAGTGTATGACCCTCCATGCACCTTAAAATGATGAATATCCTTAACTACTTGTGGAGTAGAAAGTAGATTTGTATGCATTTCATGGTTCAACACTTTAATTGAAAAAACATATCCAACAAGCCTTGAAAGATTTCATCTTATGAGAATCATATCGTACATGCACACATCTTGCTATGTTGCAATGATATTTTCATTAGATTAATAGAGGTGATATGTGCAGTAGGTTAGTCCTTGCTCTAATGACAACTTTTACGACCAAACGCACATTGGATACTACTACAAGTTTGCCTATTTTCATGCCTTTACCTGTGATTAAATCTTTTGTAATACTATCTCTAGAAATACCCTCGTAAGTCTAGTTGAGTCCGAAGTGAAGGAAAAATTATCCACTCTCAGCAATTGATCTATCCACCCTCAAGAATGACATATTCCTGACCTTGAGGTGGATTGATGCCTCTAGAAGTGTGATAAGCCGTTTTAGGACCCAATAGCTCCCTCATTGTCTTCTTGAAGAGAACTATTAACCTCTAGGAGCATACTTCCCATCTCTAGTGCAGAAATTAGTTGAGATTGAGGTCCCTCATCTTCAATGCTCATAGGAATTGTTGAACTTGAAGCTACAACCGCTTCTTTAATTGTTTCTTGTTTACATTCTTCCAACAATCCTTCGAATCTAGAGAAGAATTCATTCAATGTGTCTTCATTCATGGCGTAGTTGTCTTTTTACTCAATGTAAAATGATGGATGATCACCTTGCTTTGTAGACATGTGTGAGATCTTGTCTTAAAGAATATGATATATTTGTGCAATTCCTTCTATTCTCTCTAATTAATAGCCCTTCTACATCATAGAATTTGAGCAATGTTTGAGAGAGATGGAAAATTCAACTTTCTTCCTAATTTGTTGCTGGTGTAGAGATAAAGATAGGCTCTTGAAATAAGATTCTACAGGTGTCTCCTTCCACAAATTTCCTTTATGGTCTCTCCTCTTTTTAGCTCCTTGTTCTTTCTTGGCTCCTTAACACCACAAGCACACATAGTCATTAAATGTATTTACATTTTTAACACAAATAAGTCCATATTGAAAATATCGTACCAAAGAGTCACCATCGGGTTCATCTAGAAGATGTTGAAGAAAGAAAGAAAGAAATAAATTATATTAATATCCATGGATGACCAAAAGTAGGTCAATGGGACTGAAGAGTATACTAGTTTGATCGAAACCCTCTACGATTTGTTTGAGAAATTGTCATGATTTACATCATGTAATGCATCCCTGGAGAATACCTAGCATCATGGTTTCTTGTCTCATGGGTCTAATGTGGTCTTTTATGATCTCCCTAGTAACAATCATGTCATACTCAAGCTTAACCACTTGCTCCCAAGCTTGTTTTAGTTCATCAAGCTCACTAGGTTTGATCATGAAAGCAATTTTTGGTGGATACGTGTTGATAAAACAATTCAAGAGGATCTCAAGAGATGGCTTCAAAGTACCATTGGTTCTTGTGACAAGGCATTTAAATTGTGCAACAAATTCTCTCATGATCTCATATTTTTCTCTTTTTGTGTTTAATAGTTGGGTAAATATTGATTATGCTTTCCTTGGGTGTAGTGTGAAACATAAATGTGAAGTCTTGTTCTACTCTTTTAATAATTAACGGAAATAAGTTTTTCTTTTGTTACAGTTTGATAAAGCACGTGTTGATAGAAATCAAATTCCTGAATATTTGGTGGGTAGAAGGTTTTCAAGGATTAACCAGCATCCGGTCATACCCTCTCCTCCTAGTTTTCCCTTTTTTTTAATATTATTTTTCTCTTATGTATATAATTTATAATATTTTCTTGGTGAATTTGTGTTGTAGGGAGCTGGACCAAATTCTTTTTCTATTGGAATTCTAGAACCACTAAATTCAAGAATTATATTGGAAATAAAAGCAGATGATATCAGATTCACCGTGAACAAGTAAGAAATCCAATTGGTGATTTTATTTGTTAAAATAATTTTTGTATACTACCATATTGCCATTTCTTTTTTACCTTTTTCATAAATGATTTTATAAAGAATGTATACATAGAAAACTGTTTATCTCTATCATTTTAAGTAAAAATTATTGTAGGAAGACACCCAACAAAAGAGAATCTACAAGCAAGGTCTCTAAATCCTTGGTAGATTTGTTACATCGCCTCTCCTTTCCTTTGGACTGCCTACTCCCCAATCCTTTTTTCTTCCCTCCCCCCAAAAACACACCTAACCCATCTTTCATAAATTTCTAATCAAAAAGGAATTCACTTTCAATGAGGATGTCAGGAATTATTAGGGATAATTTAGGTAGTCAAAAGGAATTTTTGAAATTAGCAAGCCCAACAGTAAAATTGTGGAAGTTGATGTCCCTATTAAAGTTTGGAATTATAATTGACTAATGATCTATAATTTTATGCACACTTTAAAAACGCTTTTTTTTTGGTGAGTTGAGCTCCCAGTTGGGATTATGGTGGATCAGCTAGAGTAATCTTGTTGTTAGAAGTGTCAAGGCCCTTAAATTTATCACCTTCCTCACTACCTTACCACTGCTTTCTACCGTTTACTCGTTGATTATCTTGTCCCATTAAGGTATCGTTGTGATGTTCCTAAATCCTAACCATGGACAATTGTGACTAACAATACTAGCCATAAATGGTTGTGTGGCATTTCAGTTGTTTTTATCAGCAAGTTAATTGCAAGATTCCCACCATGTCGTATAGTGTTGGCCTAACAAGATATACATGTAAGATTCAATGCCCATACACTAAGCCTATTTCTAGATGCTAACACAAATTATCTCTGCTCTGTATTTGCATTTACAACAAATTCCTCCATAGACTCTTAAAGGGAACTAGGGTAAGGGGATTTCACCAAAGAAATATTGTTTGTAAAGACATGGTCTGAAGATCCAAAATAGAATAAATACCAGAAATATATACTAAGGTTATATTAAATAGAAAATACAAAGTAAAATTAATATTTCCAAAGGTGGCCGACTTACCTTACTCACAGAAGTGTTTACATATATAAATAGCATCCAAGTCAAAGATTATTATGAGTGATTAACAATGTTTAAAGAACAGAAAATTAAAAGTAATATTCAATTACTATGCTGGCCGATTCCATGTTCGATTAATTAAATCACCCAAGAAAATCCATTTAACTTCAATGGCAGCAATTAAGAATAAATGAAATTAGTTTATTAACTAATAATCATACCACTCTAATTATGGCCGACCATCCTTATCAAAGACATTTATATATATAATCGCCCAAGACAAGAATTAAATATAATGTGAAAGCAGTGATTATATTGGAGAGACGGCAGCGATCATTTATATTAGTAGAAGGAAGCATTTTAATAAAGGGTAAAAAGGATTATGAATTAGTTTCAAAAAAAGCAGCGATCACTTCTTTATAAAAGATTATGACTCTTTAGAGGGTTATCTCTTTTCAAAGAGATGTATCTTTTCACTTGAATATGAAGATATAAAAAGAGAAAAATTGTGTGGAGAGTTGTGTAGAAAAGGAAGTGTGTATGAGATAAAAGGACATGTCATTCGAACACAAGAAGATTTGATGAGGAGAAAAGAATAATTGTGTAAGGCAGTTTTTTTTTTTGCAAAGAAGGTTTATATGATCATTAGTTTTGTTTAACTTTATATGATCATTATCCATTGAAGAAGCAAATAAAAGAAGACAAAATATCTTCGTAATTCAAGCAGATTGATAAGCACATTGGGAGAAGATCTAAAAGCATATTGAAGCAGATTTATAATCATATCTGAAGCAGATTATTGAATCATATTTGGAGCAGATTATTGAAGCATATTTGGAACAGATTTATAAGCATATTTGGAGCAGATTATTGAAGATATTGAAGCAGATTTGTATATGTGTGTTGGCGTTTAAATTCGCACCTCTGGAATGCGTATTTGAAACGGACAGCTATGCACAGTAAAACTGCTCTTCAAATTAGGAGGGGAAGCTCCCTCTTGCTGATGGTGTTGAAAGAAAGTAAACTAAGAACTAAGTTGCTATCTTTTTGATCAGCTTAGAGCACAAGGTTTATTAAACACAAACGCCGCAGCTGAGATTTTCTGTTTTAAGAACTTCAACTAGGACTAACTTAAACTAAAGACATTTCTAACTTCTCAAGTAATACGCAGAGCAAGATAAACTAGAAATGAACAAGGTTGATTCTCTGACAAAATACTTCAATAAACTCTTTCTCAACAAACATCTACACATTTCAATGTAAGCTGAAATCAAGATCATAAAAGTAGAACACAAATAATGGAAATCTGAGATGTTATATCAAGGCAAAGGAGGCTCATGATTTTATTACTCAAACTTCTAGAACAAAACTTACTTCTAACATGCCTGGAACAAGAAATTGCAGATAAAGAGGCTTGCAATCTTGTTCTTAAACAATACGAACAACAATTACAATAACTCCTTGTTGGCTAAAAGAGACTCAACAATTCGCTATCATAAAACAATTGAACAACACTTGAGTAACAAATAGAAGGCACAATAGGCTCAGCGTTTTGTTGTACCCAAAACCAAAATTTTTGCTTCATCAAGGCATTTTGTTTAAGAGAGTCTAAATCTTGCTAAAATGATGTCAAGTACAGTTTTTGGGCAATATCAAGCATGGAGTTTTGTCAGTAGTTTGTCAGTTAAAGGCACCATTTCATTGATCGGAACCTGAATT
Organism: Sequoia sempervirens; assembly: GCA_007258455.2. Lineage (NCBI taxonomy): Eukaryota > Viridiplantae > Streptophyta > Pinopsida > Cupressales > Cupressaceae > Sequoia > Sequoia sempervirens. The sequence continues at coordinate 37,038 of VDFB02168173.1, forward strand.
GGAGGCTCAGAACAAAGTATTTCACGATGAAGGAGCGTTTCACAACAACAACTATGCTTTCGCATGATCATTTCAGTGGTCAAGACGAAGTTTTTAGTGATTAAATTATGAAGATTTCTCAGAGAAAAGCAAGAAAGCACAACTGTAGCCCAAGGGCGCCCTTCTTTTTGAAGGTCAAAATCTTGTTGAAAATGCTTATAAATACAGTCAAACTCTTCAGAATTGGTCTGCCTATCCGATGAGCTATCCTGTGAGGCTTTCTGAGACCTGTAACTTCGGCAATTGGCAACAGAAGTTGAAGATTCCAAAGTTCCAGATTGCAGAAGCTTGTCCTTTTCCAGCTTAAGCGCACCTATAGCTTAAGGGCGCCCTTCTTAAAAGGGTGTTAGATCTTGGTATTTCTGGTGGATGATGTAGTCAATCTCTTCACGACTAGTCTGCTCGTCCAATGAGCTATCAAACGCAGTCATCTGAGTCCCAGGGCTCTGGCAGTTGACGTCTGATGACCCTTAAGATGATCCAGTTTGTTGATGAGGTCTTCCTGACATCAGTACTACTCTAGTCCAGCTTCGCAACGCACCAAGTTGCCTATTGATCCAACTTTCTGAAAGATCGTGGCAGAGTTTCTACCAAGCACGTAAATAAGCGGGCGGACTGGCATAAAATTTTCATTGTATTTCTATAGGCCAGGGGCGCCTAACCTTTAGGCCTGTCAGATGAGGTTATTGACATTCGAAATCTTCATGAGACTTGTGCACAATTACTCCAGCTATCCAACGAGCCTAGCCGTCAGCCTTCGGGATTTGGCAAACGCTCGTATGTGCGAGGTCTTTGTAAAATGCTGAAAAGTGAAAACATCCGGAAAATGGCCAAGTATGGAGCGTATATTTTAAATAAAATATGCACTTGTATTTTTTGAGGTCTTAGAAGCAGTTTTCTTGCTTCGTCATCTCCAGAGATATCTCTTCTCAATGCTCCTAGCTATGCAGAGAGACAGTCGCCGCACGAATCGGGGCATTCTAGCTCTCGGTATCGGAGGACAAAGTAGGGTACTTGGATGAAAGTTCAACTTTGGTCAAAATGGTGTCAGTGCAACTGTAGCTCAAAGGCGCTTTTACTTTTCAAGCCCTTAATGCACTTTTCAGATGCCGTGTGTATATCCGTTGGATACAGAATGTTTCTAGTCATGCAATGAGCTCGGTTGCCTGTCAGCAGGGTTCACCGTTTGCCGTCAGCAGCTGTTTGAAGTGTCAGACGACAGTTTACGAAAATGGTTAAGTTTGGCACCTGTAAATGAATTTAATCAAGGGCGCCTAATTTTTTGAGGTGTTAAATGATGGATTTTGCAGTCATGACTCCCAGCAGATATTTCTTCCTTGTTCAGCAGGCTTCGCGACGAATACACCAGTTCAGTCTCAGATCACCCGGTCACTCAGAAATCAGTGTTGAAGTTGGCCAGTTGTAACTTTGTAGTCAGCTACAAAGTAGGAAGTTAATAAAAAGTGCAATAACTTGAGCAAATGGACACCTATGAGGTCAAATGATGACTTTTCGGAATCAGTGAAGTTCGCCGGTGAATCTCAAAGCTTCATTCAGTTTGTCAACTGAAGTTAAATAATATTTAATATTTATTCTTGCACTTTTAGCATTAAATGGCAATTTTCTAAAGTTGTGTTGTGACCTATTCACACATCGCCCCATTCAAGATGGGGACCCCTAATTTTTGCTCCATTCTGGTCTTTTGGCTTTGGTTTTGTCTCTCTCCCTCTCTTTCTGCTGTCTGCCTTTCCGGGGACGTTCCCGCCTGTGAGCCTAAACGTGAAATTTGACCAAGTCTGTAGAATTAGGGTTTGTACTTTTCTGGTCAATTTGAAACCAAATGTAGTGAATAAATTGAAAATTGAGACTAACATTGATGTCAGTGTGCTTTCAGCAAGTTCTCAGCTAAGTTTCATCGGATTCTGGCTACTTACTATTTTTAGTAAGCGTGTAATTCAGGGCATTCCGTCAACACTTTTGAAGTTTCGATCGTCACACTGCATTCAGAACACATCAAGCTGCTCGCGTGCAAAGTTTGAGCTGAAACAGACCACTTACTATTTTTAGCAGTCCAGCTTCCGGAGCAGATTTCAGGGCTTAAATGAAGAATTTTTCAACGCATGTTTGGAGATCCCTTCTGGGTTTTCAGAGACCTTCGCGATGGTGTGACATGCAAAGTGAGATAACAACTTTCAGAATTCAGCCTTCCGAGGCTATTTTTCGGGTTTGCATGTTAGGGTTTTCTTTGCATGTTTGCATATTCTTTATGGGTTTTTCGAGAGCTTCGTAGTGATGTGACATGCAAACGGAGATAACCACCTATTTGAGAACTTACTATTTTTAGCAAGTGCGTCCCGGCAGCCGCCTCCCAGCACTTCAGAATCACGAGCTGATCGCAATGCAATGGAAACGAGAACAAACGGAGATCATTTGATATGCATGCAGAACAAATTAGGGTTTCCAGTTTTGGGACCCAAAAAGAGGGGTCAAAAGGTAGAATTTTCGAAAACCGGTGTATACCACCGCGATCAGCATCTTTCAAGCTATCTGCTGGTAAAATTTGAGGGCAAGCGGAGCACTTACAATTTATAGTAAGTCATTTTGGAAATGGGCTAAAAATAGCAATTCAGCAGCATGCGCTGATGCCAACAGGCAGGTCACGTGGTGAGGAGCGCGTCATTCAAATTTCAAATCAAACGGAGCTGTGGAGGTATCAGAAGCAGGCAATTAATATAAATAGCAAACCACCTTCAGAAATGTGCTATTTTTAGCAGGCCAACTCAGAATGGCAGTGTGAATAGGTCAAGTACATCATGAAGGTCCTGTGTTCAAAATTTCAAATCGTTCCAAGCTTCAGAAGTATGGAAATCAGAAGACTTACTATAAATAGCAGGACATAGAGAAGCTGGCAGAAGGAAGGAAAAATAGCTAAGTCTGGAACTTTATCCTTCACCACCTTGAAAATGCGCCCATCTTGCCTTCAGGTGTTTGAAAAAGTTTCTAAGGCATTGAAAAATCCACCTGCCACCTCCAAATGTGCCATCCTTGAGGAGTTGCTAAAATTTTTTCTAAGTGTTAATTTTCATCCTCCAACACATGTGAAATGCGCCCAACTACAAGAGACATCAAGAAAATTTCTAAGTGTTGACCTCATCCTGTGGACACCCCTAAATGCACCCTCATCTCCAACATATGATAGAAAATTTTCTAAGTATGAGCAATATCCTGCTCCCTAGGTCAAATGCGCCCAGCTCAAGGTAGTGGAATGCAAAAATTTTCTAAGTATGAAATGCTTATCCACCTCACATGGAAAAATGCGCCCACCTCTCAAGAAAGTCAAGGAGGTCAACAAGTTTCATCCACCTCCTATGTTGAAATGCGCCCTCAAGACATGCAAAAAGTTTCTAAGTGTCAAACTTTTATCCTCCACCAAGTGCCAAATGCGCCCATGTTTGAGGGGTCAACAAGTCATGGCAAAGGTGCCGTTTTAAGTTTCATCCTCCTTCCATGCTCATATGCGCCCAAGAGAAGGAACGAAAAGACAAAAAATGAGGGAGCCCAAAGGTCACTAAGGCGTTGGAAGTTTCATCCTTTACATCTTGTCATAAGCGCCTAAGAAAGAAGATGAGGGGTCAAAGGTCAAAGGTGGCGTTGGAAACATGTTCTCCATGACAAGCTAAATGTGCCTAAGGTGGTGAATAGAAAGTGAGGATGGAAAATGTTGCCTAGGCGTGGTTATTATTCACCTTCAAGTGTGATATGCGCCCAAAGTTGATAAGGGTGATGAATATAATAGGTTAGGCGTTGGAGATATTAAATCTATGGTGATGAAAAATAAAACATGTTAAGTATGATGTGCTTTCAAGGAAATTTCCTAAGTGAAGTTGATAAATTTTCCTCACCACAGGTAGAGTGATTGAAGGTGAATAAAAAATTTCTAAGGCAAATTCGAAGTGCTAAGTGATTTTAAATATTTTTCTAAGTGTTATCAAAATTCCACCTGTAGAGGAAAAATGCCTAAGTCTGGTGAAGTGATGAAATTTCCTGGATACGAATGAATTTGCCGGAGATGAAGTCAGAAAGTGCCTGCTTCGCGAGGTTGATAAAGAATTTTCAAGTCAGAGCAACAAAGTACTCACAGGGATGAGGAACTTGAATAAATTTGTTGAAAGTTAGTTTTCTAAGGTTCAAAATTCAAAAGTAAATGAACCCGTTCGTTGTATACCCATGAATTCGACTAGTTCAAAAAGAAATTTTCTTCTGGGTATTGAAGATTATTGATGAGGAATGGATTTTAAGGTCTTCCACATCTTGCCAAGGGTTCTGGGATGAAGATATTTGATGGGCACAAGATTGATGAGTTTTCCTAAGGGAAGTTTGAAAAATTTTCTAAGGCAAGGGAAAGAATGTGTTAAAATGCCTTGGCTGATGAATTTGAAAATGATCGCCTAGATAATTTTTGATCAAATTCCTGATGAAAGCATTTTTTTTCTCGAGTCTGAGTTGGATGTAATATCAGAGTGAAGTGCGCAAGGAAAAATACAAGGTCGGTTGGAAATTTGGCTAAGGCATGAAGAATTTGAACGCGAAGTTTGTTAGAAGACAAACGATGAACCCTTGGAGATCAAAATGTGAAAATCTAGGTAAGTAAGTTGATTTTATATTATGAAGTGTTCTAATGCTCTTCTCCTTGCTTGTTTTGCAGGAGAAACGTTGAGACCAAACGATGATGACTTAATGTGATGAAGCAAGTACTCCACGAATACATTTCAACCTCGAAGGAAGAAAAGTTGCGAAAAATGGCTAAGTCTTGAGACTTAGTATAACTCAAGTGACAAAGAAGAAGTTGAAGAACAACGTCAAGAAAGAAGATCAAGAACAGTGTGAACGCGTTTCAAAGATGGAATCTTCTAGAAGGATGATGGACATTAATGGCTCATTTTACCCCACTCCTCTTGGTGGCGGTTTTTAGGGTGAATCTTGTTTAGGGCTAAGGTGGCACGATCGGGGCCATCCAGCCGATTGTAATCTGAGACATCCATTGGACTTGGCCAGCTATATAAAGGGGGAGTCCCCCCTCATTTGTATCTCATTAGAAATTAGATTAGCTTAGAGTTAGAATAGCAGAGAAGGAGTAGAGAGCAATTAGATAGTTGATAGTATATTTTAGATTGAAAAGGAAAGTCTTCCCATTGAATACTTTGTAAGAAGTTTTCATGAATGCTTTCATAATAAAAGAATTTTCATTGATGGTGATTTCTTCTTTGTTATGAGTAGTTGTTGAGGCTTCTTCGTCCTTCCAATTTACGTAGCATCTTGAAGTAGCTTAAAGTAAAGTAGATTTCATTTCATGCAAGCACTTAGTAATTGTGGAATGTGGTGCTCGATTTGAACAAGACTTCGCTTGTCCATACCACTAGCGGGCTCGCTGACGGTGAGTTCGCCCTGTGTGGTCAACTGGATTTACTTCTCAAACTTAACTTTGATTGTGATTCACGTGTTTGTATGCATCGTCTTGATGGTACTTGCATGTCGAGTTATAATTTGAACATCTTTCGCAACTCCTCTGAAGATTGCACCGGTTTTGTGGAAGCTGTCCGAAGCGAGGCAAAGCAAGGCTCGGTTGAAGTCCGTAAGAATTAATCGCCATGTCCCATGCCTTAGAGTAGAACATAAACTTCTTAGGCCCTACACTCATTTTAATTTCAGTCCACTTCTGGTTAGATTAGGAAACTTGTACTCACTTGGTAAATCATTTTAATTACACGAAAGCCCTTAGTCCGCTGACTGCTGTCAACTGTCGAACAATTGTGTAAGTCCCCTTGAAATACCAGCAAAATCACATCAAGCCAACTGAGACTATTCGCATTAAAGGAACCTTGGAGGTGAATGTATGATCTATCTCGCAATCTTAGCATGCAGGAAACTTTGTTCAAGAGAGGATAGGGTAGTCGTTGGTGACTTTATTCTGTGTTGGTGTACTCGCAAAAACCACATCAACAGAATTGGCGCTAGAAGGAGGGCGAATAACAGCTACAGCATACAATTGTGTTGAAGAAGAAAGGGTTTGAAATACAAAAGGTCCTATGGGAGAAAATTATCAGAAGTCAAGATGGTGTTCTCTCAGGATTGAACAATCCCGCGCAGAAGCAGCTACATCCTGGATCGTATCAGTTCGTTCTCGCTAGACAAGTTGAAGAGAATTTTAAGGTCCACGCCAAGTTCATACAAAGAGTTCGTAGAATTAGAGCTACCCGCAAGAACAAGAAAGAAGAAAGAAAGTTATTCAAGTAAAGAAGCTAAGTCAAGTGAAGAAGTTTGTTCAAGTGAAGAAGTTCAGTCAGGTGAAGGAGAAACAAGTGGAGAAGAGATTTCTAGTCTATTTAGAACTCCACCAAGTGCTTCGAGGTTTGCTCCAGCAAGATCAATCCAAGCTACTACCCCAGTGATTATTCAGCAACAACTAGTTCAAGTTACTACACCTCAACAAAAATCAGCCCAAGTTATTACGTAGCAGTGGCGACAGCCAGTTCAAGCAATGGCTCAACCAGGAGGTCAACCAGCTCCAAACGGTGCTACATGGTTGGTCACCAACCCATCTCCCCTTGAGTTTATTGATTACCATGACATGCCAAAGAATCCGGAGAACTTTTGCACTAAGTATCAAGTCAGTGATCCAAATCGTTCTGCTGAGGATCATATCAAAATGTTCGAGGATCATTTACACAATAGGCAGATTGGGTATGCAGACGTGGCTTGCTGCCTATTTCCATATTCCTTGGGAGAAGAGGCTCATTTCTGGTTCATTCACCTACTAGTGGGGTCTATAAGAACATGGGAGCAGATGAAGGAAGCCTTCATCCGAAAGTTTGGTATACTAGCCACCCCTGTAGAGCTTTATCGTCAATTTGCAGAAGTGAGAAGACAAGACCAAGAGCCCATTCATGCATTCAACAATAGGTTCCAAAAGGCCCTCACAAGATTACGCACTCCTTATGTTGTTGCTGATGCTCGAGAAAGCTACTATTCGGCACTTGATCCTTTGACTGCAATGTTTGTGAGATCTCACTCCACTCTGGGGAACATGAATCAAGCTTACGCTAAAGCTATTGAAGTAAGTCAAGGTTTAGGACAAAATACAACTGGACCCTCACTATATGTTGGCCTAGTTGCGGTAAACAATCAAGTGCCAACGATTGGCTCGACATGGAATCAACAAGTTCCGGCGCTGAATGCAATTCCATAGCCAGCTTATCAAGTACAAACACCATCAAGTCAGTCAGTTCTTCATCCTGGGATGCCTCTCTCCCAGACGCCAGTTACACAGCCTATTTATCTCCAGAACACAGTGCCGCCAGTGAAAACTCAAGAGGAGAAAGATGAAATAAAGGATTTAATAGAACAAGTGAAGAGGCTATCAACTGAGGTGACTTACCTCAAATGTCAAAACAATCAGACACAAACTATGCCACGAAATTATCAGGCACACCAAGGTGCTAATCGAGGATATCAGAATAATCCTCTAAGTCATCAGGATACCCATCAAGGATACAGTCATTAAAAAAATTATGGGTATAGGAATAACAATCAAGGATTTTAGAAGAGGTCTTGGAATACAGGGCCCAACAATGGAGGTGTCCCGTCGCCATTGGACAATCCGCCACCTCCTAAAAATTGCCCTGCAGATAGAATTTATATGGCCGAAACTGCCTCATCAAGATGGTGTAGGTTACATAATACGAGCCAGCACTCTGAGCTCTAGTGTCACAAATTCCAAGTTGTGGCTGGTATCTCAAAAGTGAAGCAAGTAATACAGGGGCCACAGAGAACCCTCCAGTTACGGGATATGAATTAGTCCCAACACCCAGATATGATCAGGCATTGATAATAGAAGATTGCAATTTCCCACCTGAATTTTAGAGTTACATGCACCCACCAGTTAATCACCAATTTCCATCAGCAAACAGTCCCGTGGGGATGCCAGAGTTTCAAATACCGTCAGAAGTCCACGCCATGTATGCATCACCAGAAGAGCCTCTTCATAGAGATGGTTATGTTTTTCCGCCTCTCAACAATAGTGTCTTGGTAGAAGGAAGAAGGGAGGTACAAGCTTTTCAAACTACTAGAGGTGAAGCTCCTAAAGTATATCAAAGAAATTACCACCAACAACGTGAACCTCTGACGTCATCGATACCTCCAAATAATTTTACAACTCCGCCGCACCCCAACGCGAGCAACAACCCAGGTTTACCAAGAGATTCTCTAGAATACATACGACAGAATGCAACGCAAGGTGGAAGTGGACAACAAGTTATTCAGTAGCCAGTTCATCAGGCTGGGCAAAAACAAAAGGAAAGTATTCCTAGAGAGGACGTGAAAAGACTTGGCTCTTATGTACTAGAAGAATTCAAAAAGATGAAAGTTAGTCTTCCCCTACATGAGCTAATGAAGATTTCAGAAGTAAGGGAGACCGTTCTAGGAAGTTTGTATGAAACGCCCATTGTGAGGAGTACACCCCAAGAAGCAACCAGTGCACCAAGAAGTCCTCCTGTTGTCACACAGTCTCATCCAACACAGGAAACAAATGTGGTAGAAGGGGTGCCTTACGCGCCATTTGACACTTGGGAAGCTCCGCAACAGCCTCAAAACTTCGTAGGTATGGTACAAGGTTCTTCAAACACTCCCGAGAAATCAAAGATTGAAGATAAAAGGAGAGTTTGGTTCAATATTCCTGCAGAACAAAAGCAAGAGCAAACACAGAATCTGAAGGAGGCTACCCAGGATGACCAAGTTCAATTGGATAGGAAAGATGAAAGTAAGAATGCCTCAGCAAATGAAAGGAAAAGGCCAGTAGTATTTTATCAGGGAAAGGATGAGCCGCCCCCATTTCTGGTTTCAGTTAGAATTTTTGGGAAGTTATTGCATAACTGTTTGATCGATTCCGGTGCATCAAGTAATGTCATGCCTTTGAAGGTGTGTCAGGCGTTAGGTATAGTTCCCCTTCAGACCACTAAGAAAGTGACCCAACTAGATAAGATTGAAGTTCCAGTTGTAGGAGAATTGAATAATATCCATATGCAGCTGGAGGCGGATCCCAGAATTCAAAGTCGCATTGACATATCAGTTGTGGATATACCGGGTGGTTATGGCATGCTATTGAGTAGAGATTGGTCCAGAAAGCTAAATGGATACATTACGACTGACTTCTCCCACATGCGGTTGCCTTGGAGAGGAGTTCCAAATCAGATAAAAATTGAAAGTACACCACGGCTCAAATTAATGATCATAGAATGTGGTGAAAATAGTGATGTTTTGTTCGTGGAAACCGATTTGGGTTCATATAGGCCCATTAAGAAAGAAGTCCTCATGTTGCAGAGCTCGAAAGAAGAAAAGCTTGAAAACGACTCAAGTGGGAATGAGAGTGAAAGGATGTTCAGAGATTCTGTGTTTAAAGGTGTAAAGCAAGAGACAGAAAATGCCTCCATCAAGGACTTGTCATTACCCAATCCATGTAGAATTCACGAGGCTTTCCATTCAGAAAACACAGGTGCCATGAGTAAGATCTCCTTGGAGCAAGTCCCAAGGATGATTCAACAAGTCACTTTAGGGGAAGCATGTGGAGAGGTCAATAAGAAAGAGGACCGGATTCAAACAAGGCTGTCTCAATTGATGCACTTGGAGGAGAAAAGAAATGAACCTTTGGAAAGTTTGGCTAAACATCAAAGGGTTATGAATAGACAGATCGACAGGTCATGGTTGGACCCTTGTTAGGCTTCTGAGATCTTGGGAGATAATGCATTTAAGTTACGGACACAAACAGGAGGGGATCTCCCATTGCCGGACGATGGGAAATTCCTCAGGCATTATTTCCAGTCTTAGGTTCTCTCTGAGAGCCTACTTTGTAATATAGTTAGATTTAGGTTTGCTTTTCATTTTGTTTTGTTTTGGTTTTTGGTTTGTTGCCCTATGGGTTTTTGGTTTGGCGTTCTTCCCGTGAGTTGTCCGCTCAAGTGGTTTTGGTTTGGAATGGGCAAGGATTTTAGGGTTTCTCGTTGCGAAGGGGGTGATGATGGTTTTAACTTTCACAACGTGGTTTCTTTCCACTGGACTTTGTGCAAATTTTTGAAAAGACTAAGGTTGTTTTCCTCGTATCATCATCCAGTTTGGAATAAGCTCGTCTTGGGAGGTTAACCCGTTATTGTGTCTTAACACATGAGTCTAAAGACCTTAAATACTTTACCTATCTCCACTCTGAGTCATTTTGGCTTCTTGGGAAAGGTTTTGGCAGGTGAAAATCTTACATCTTGCTTCAGCGCCACTGCAATTCTCAAACCCATTGGAGGCTTCATTGCTTGCCAACCAATTGAGGAATTGACGGAGAAATCAAAAGAAAAGAAAAGAGAAAATGTGCTTAAAAGAAATATCTGAGAAAGAAAGAAAGAAAACAGAAAACGAAATATTATGAAATATTGGTCTTGGGAACATACGAGTAACTCCACCAGGGCTATGGATGCCCGACCGGCAGTGGAGCAATATTCGTGAGAATTGTAGCGATAACCTCGTCAAGGCTATGGACGCTTGACTGGCAGCGAGGCAATGTCCATGATGCTTTTGAAGTTAAGATATTTATATAACTTGCTGCGGCCAATTCCGGAAGTCAAGATGGTTTTGAAATGGAACGAATGCACACACTCACAAGGTCTCGGATGAAGGTGTTCTGATACACTATTGGATTTTTCTCCCCTTTTCAGTATCTTTCTATATGATGGTTTGAGGAAGATTAATCAAGGTTCAATTCTTAAAGTGTTTTTCAACACTTTCCCGTGGGGATGCCAGATGTTGTGACCTTTTCACACATCACCCCATTCAAGATGGGGACCCCTAATTTTTGCTCCATTCTGGTCTTTTGGCTTTGGTTTTGTCTCTCTCCCTCTCTTTTTGCTATCTGCCCTTTCGGGGCCGTTCCTGCCTGTGAGCCTAAACGTGAAATTTGACCAAGTCTGTAGAATTAGGGTTTGTACTTTTCTGGTCAATTTGAAACCAAATGTAGTGAATAAATTGAAAATTGAGACTAACATTGATGTCAGTGTGCTTTCAGCAAGTTCTCAGCTAAGTTTCATCGGATTTCGGCTACTTACTATTTTTAGTAAGCGTGTAATTTAGGACATTCCGTCAACACTTTTGAAGTTTCGATCATCACACTGCATTTAGAACACATCAAGCTGCTCGTGTGCTATGTTTGAGCTGAAACAGACCACTTACTATTTTTAGCAATCCAGCTTCCGGAGCAGATTTCAGGGCTTAAATGAAGAATTTTTCAACGCATGTTTGGAGATCCCTTCTGGGTTTTCAGAGACCTTCACGATGGTGTGACATGCAAAGTGAGATAACGACTTTCAGAATTCAGTCTTCTGAGGCTATTTTTAGGGTTTGCATGTCAGGGTTTTCTTTGCATGTTTGCATATTCTTTATGGGTTTTTCGAGAACTTCGTAGTGATGTGACATGCAAACGGAGATAACCACCTATTTGAGAACTTCCTATTTTTAGCAGGTGCGTCTCGGCAGCCGCCTCCCAGCACTTCAGAATCACGAGCTGATTGCAATGCAATGGAAACGAGAACAAACGGAGATCATTTGATATGCATGCAGAACAAATTAGGGTTTCTAGTTTTGGAACACAAAAGGAGGGGTAAAAAGTTAGAATTTTCGAAAACCGGTGTATACCACCGCAATCAGCATCTTTCAAGCTATCTGCTGGTAAAATTTGAGGGCAAACGGAGCACTTACTATTTATAGTAAGTCATTTTGGAAATGGGCTAAAAATAGCAAATCAGCAGTATGTGCCGATGCCAACAGGCAGGTCACGTGGTGAGGAGCGCGTCATTCAAATTTCAAATCAAACGGAGCTGTGGAGGTATCAGAAGCAGGCAATTACTATAAATAGCAAACCACCTTCAGAAATGTGCTATTTTTAGCAGGCCAACTCAGAATGGCAGTGTGAATAGGTCAAGTATGTCATGAAGGTCCTGTGTTAAAAATTTCAAATCGTTCCAAGCTTCAGAAGTATGGAAATCAGAAGACTTACTATAAATAGCAGGACATAGAGAAGCTGGCAGAAGGAAGGAAAAATAGCTAAGTCTGGAACTTTATCCTTCACCACCTTGAAAATGCACCCTGCTTGCCTTCAGGTGTTTGAAAAAGTTTCTAAGGCATTGAAAAATCCACCTGCCACCTCCAAATGCGCCATCCTTGAGGAGTTGCTAAAAAATTTTCTAAGTGTTAATTTTCATCCTCCAACACATGTGAAATGCGCCCAGCTACAAGAGACATCAATAAAATTTCTAAGTGTTGACCTCATCCTGTGGACACCCCTAAATGCACCCTCATCTCCAGCATATGATAGAAAATTTTCTAAGTATGAGCAATATCCTGCTCCCTAGGCCAAATGTGCCCAGCTCAAGGTAGTGGCATGCAAAAATTTTCTAAGTATGAAATGCTTATCCACCTCACATGGCAAAATGCGCCCACCTCTCAAGAAAGTCAAGGAGGTCAACAAGTTTCATCCACCTCCTATGTTGAAATGCGCCCTCAAGACATGCAAAAAGTTTCTAAGTGTCAAACTTTTATCCTCCACCAAGTGCCAAATGTGCCCATGTTTGAGGGGTCAACAAGTCAAAGCAAAGGTGCCGTTTTAAGTTTCATCCTCCTTCCATGCTCATATGCGCCCAAGAGAAGGAAAGAAAAGACAAAAAATGAGGGAGCCCAAAGGTCACTAAGGCGTTGGAAGTTTCATCCTTTACATCTTGTCATATGCGCCTAAGAAAGAAGTTGAGGGGTCAAAGGTCAAAGGTGGCGTTGGAAACATGTTCTCCATGACAAGCTAAATGCGCCTAAGGTGGTGAATAGAAAGTGAGGATGGAGAATGTTGCCTAGGCGTGGTTATTATTCACCTTCAAGTGTGATATGCGCCCAAAGTTGATAAGGGTGATGAATATAATAGGTTGGGCGTTGGAGATATTAACTCTATGGTGATGAAAAATAAAACATGTTAAGTATGATGTGCTTTCAAGGAAATTTCCTAAGTGAAGTTGATAAATTTTCCTCACCACAGGCAGAGTGATTGAAGGTGAATAATAAATTTCTAAGGAAAATTCGAAGTGCTAAGTGATTTTAAATATTTTTCTAAGTGTTATCAAAATTCCACCTCTCTAGAGGAAAAACGCCTAAGTCTGGTGAAGTGATGAAATTTCCTGGATACAAATGAATTTGCCGGAGATGAAGTCAGAAAGTGCCTCCTTCGCGAGGTTGATAAAGAAATTTCAAGTCAGAGCAACAAAGTACTCACAAGGATGAGGAGCTTGAATAAATTTGTTGAAAGTTAGTTTTCTAAGGTTCAAAATTCAAAATTAAATGAACCTGTTTGTTGTATACCCATGAATTCGACAAGTTCAGAAAGAAATTTTCTTCTCAGTATTGAAGATTATCGATGAGGAATGGATTTTAAGGTCTTCCACAGCTTGCCAAGGGTTTTGGGATGAATATTTTTGATGGGCATAGGATTGATGAGTTTTCCTAAGGGAAGTTTGAAATTTTTTCTAAGGCAAGGAAAATAATGTGTTAAAATGCCTTGGCGGATGAATTTGAAAATGATCGCCTAGATAATTTTTGATCAAATTCCTGATGAAAGTATTTTTTTTCTCGAATCTAAGCTGGATGAAATATTAGAGTGAAGTGCGCAAGGAAAAATACAAGATGGGTTGGAAATTTGGCTAAGGCATGAAGAATTTGAACGCGAAGTTTGTTAGAAGAAAAACGATGAACCCTTGGAGATCAAAATGTGAAAATCTAGGTAAGTGTTGACGTGGTTTTTGAGACCGCACCAACACAGAACAAAGTCGCCCAACGGACGCTCTATTCTCTCTTGATCAAAGTATTCCGCACGCTAAGATTGCCAGAAAGTTCGTGCGTTCAACTCCAAGGTTCCTTTAGTGCGAATAGGCTCAGTTTGGCTTGATGTGATATTGCTGGTATGTCAAGGGGACTTACGTAGTTTTTCAGACTTCTCACAGTTAGCAGTTGATATGTAATTTGAAGGGGATTCTTACGTGTATGATTTGGCAATGTGTATTCTTTTCTAAGACTAACAAGAAGTATGCGGAAAATAAAAGGGAAAGGGCCTAAGAAATTTGTACTCTATTCTAAATGCAAGGTATGTGGGGCTTCGTCTCAATAGACTTCAACCAGATTTCGCCTAGCCTCCGTCGTACAGCCTCAGCAAAATCGGTGCAATCTTCAAAGGGGATAGCGAAAGGTATTCAAGTTACAGTTTAACATACGTACACCATCAGAACAACACATATAAGTATGTAAGCCATAACCGAAGTCAAGCACAAGATAATG